>CM049389.1:5208000-5381500 GCA_026937815.1 Etheostoma perlongum | reverse complement strand
AGCATCTTTGTAAACAATGTTTGTCCATTTCCTAGTGTCCTGTGTTCACTGCTGCTAGAATTAAACTCCCTATTTAAATCCAGGATTTGACACATGCATCTAGTGTAGGGCTTGCCCAAATGCTTTGAGCTTCGACCGTTGCTATGGTAATACTTTTCTTAAGAATTGCCCATGCAATAAAGAATATTAATTTAACATTATTTATTATGCAAATTATCAAATGTAATTATTGTTAGTTAATATTGTCAGGTACATAGCACTGTTGCTTGTGTGTGCGTGAGGGGTGTATGTGTTGTGCGTGTGGTGCTGAAACAGAACACATCACTTAGTACCGTTTCTCGCCTGCTTGCTTTTGGTGGTTGATGAGTTCCAATAAATAATAATAAATAAATATTTAGGCTCTGCTACGGTCTTATGTAAGTGCTCTTATTAACGGGGAACTATTTCACTGCAGCACAGGCACTACATTCATATGAATGGCTCCACCCGGTGCAGCCGATGCCCGTAGCTCCTCGCTCTCGATGACCTTTTAAGCTGTAGTTTGAGAATCGGTCCAAATCAGCTGAGCATGGCTTTTCAAGCTGTAGCCTAATTATGTTTGAGCAGTAATGATTTTTCATTAAATTGGACACTCCAGAGAATAGAGTGGAATAATCAAATGTCCCTGGGGTGAACCATCTCCACACATACCAAGGCTTATTCCTCACCACTTAAGGAAAACAAACTGATTAACTATATGGGATTTAATTTAAGTGTTTTAAAATTGAAATGAAGTTGAATGTAAGTGCATAGAGAACACCAATATTATCATAGACCAATATCATCTCCAATAACAATTAGGCCTGTTCATTTAAAGTACTAATGTTCGACACATCATGTAAACATCTGCTTAAAAATGTAAATACTTGTACATTGCAAGCATGACGGTGCTCTACTGCCCACAGATCACCTATATACTTGTGATCTCTGTCAATTATCCTAAGTGGGTGGCTTCAAGCCTTTTTTCCCTTCCCCACTATGTAACCTTTCATCCTCCGTCTTTTTGCTGTTAATCAATGTGATGCCATATAAAGCACTTCATAAAAAGGCTTTTAGTCTGTAGGTGTTTGTGACTCAGACACAGACTGGGGAGCCATAGATGCATATTTTTCCCTACTGTCTTTTGTGTGTGTGTGTGTGTGTGTGTGTGTGTGTGTGTGTGTGTGTGTGTGTAAAGGCAAATGGAAATGTAGATGAGCCATCGCCAGAAATGGTTTAGATGTGGAGAGGTTGCTCTAGTTGAAGACCAAAAGAAGTGGCATGTGTAGGACATAAACAATGACTCAGTGGACACATTATTAGGCAACTGGCCCCTGGGTACACTCATGTAAAAGGCCCCCAAACCCTTCTAAATAAACCCCCGGAGTGAAAGAGATGCAAAACGGCTGTCACTTTTGTTTTGTCTCTTGCACAACAGTATAATAATGATGCTAAAGTTGTTTAGCATCCCCATGTAGTTGTTTTCTGTCTCTTTTTTTATTTTGTGTTCTCTTTACAGTCAGTTTGCTACGCAAGAGGATTAGGGCCACTGGTGAAAGATGTATGTGAGTTCTGACTTTATTCTCAGAATTCTGAGATTAAAGTCAGAATTGTGACTTTTTTTAATTCTGAGATTAAAGTCAGAATTCGGAGAAAAAAGTCAGAATTTGGAGAAAAAAGTCAGAACTCGCATACATTTTCCACCAGTGGCCCTAATCCTCTTCCGTAGTTTGCATCTCCATATAGTATTTTGTCTGTTTATAGTCATTTTGTTTCTTTTCATAGTCATTTTAAGTCTTTTTCTGTCATCTTGCGTGTCTTTGTGTATTTTGTGGCTTTGAGTGAAATTCGGTCCCCAGACTGCCCTTTCCCCTCTTACCCGCAGGTGTCGCTGTTAAGGCATTTTAATCAGAATCCCAATAATGCATTTTTTTCATGATGATATGTAGAAAATGTATTTTATAAATGAGACTGACATTGGACCATGTTTTATAACAACAAAATACTCTTTTGATATTATTTTGCCTCTTGCCTCTCAAAAATAGAGAAGGAGTAACCTCTACAGACCAGCCTCCTCTAGTCTGTAGCCATGTGTACAGTCTGTAAAATAACCTCCGTCTTTTCTAAATCCCTATTGAGCTTTGAATCAACACAGGTATCAGATACAGCTAGAAAGCAGCAGTTTGCAGGCAAGGAAGGGCTTTTTTTCAAGGTTGTTATAATGCAGGTGTCATGCTGAAGTACTGGCACCCATTGCTGCTCAGACTCTTTTAGGAGAACCCAATAACAAAAGACAAAGGTTGAACATTGGTAATAGGTAAAGGTCCTTGACCTGAATTGCCGCTGCAACCCCTTTGTGCGAGTGTGCGTTTGTTTACACCATTTATGTGCACAGTTTACAGAGTCTGCCCTACAGGATGTATCTCGGTAGCTGTCTGAAATGTAAGAGCCCTCAGAGCAACAAAGTACACGTGACCGTCGGGAAGCGTGGGTGCACATTGATACTTAATCAGTGATTGGTTTTATACTGCCGTCACTCAGTTCATGAAATTAATTGTGCGTGGGTGGCACAGTTAGTGGAAGTATTTTTCATTCCGTTTTCCTCTTTTGATGTATCAGCCATTTCTGTGGTATTTTTCCCATGCTCAGACCAAAGGATGGAAAGGGAAAAGATGGGTGCCTTCAGATTATTCTGACCTCCAGACCTTCCCCATAATCCGCAGGATCTTCCCTCGAAGTCAGTCTAAAGTCTGCTAAATAAGTAGTAAGAGGATCAACTCTGAAGATGCAATCACTTTTTATGGGTTTTATTATGGGATGGGAAGTAACTTTCACATGGAGGCAGCAGATTTTCTCTGTTATGAAGACTGAATCAATAATGTAAGAACATATTCTTTCTCACTTAAAATACAATGTTGATGGATTTTTCCGGAGGGTGTAGGGGTCACACTGATTCCTCTTATTTATTGTTTATTTTCCCTTGGCCATGTACTTTGTATATGACTGGCATACCTTACACTCTAAATCAGATGGATGCCTTTATTGAGTTAAACTGAAATGTATTTTGGGACTTTCACAGAAAACCTGTTTTAAAATAATGATAGTAATTTAATTTCATCATTATCTGGGGATTTGAAAAATGTTTCCATTACAGCAGATGGGTAAATAATTTAGATATTACAACAGTTTCATTAATCTGTTTATAGAGTCTTAATTAGTAGGTAAAAGAGACGGTCACTGAAGATGCTCACCAGTAATTGCTTGTACATTATTTAAGTATTTACAGCATGGATGTCTCCTTCTGTCCCCAGCAGGAGATGCAGTTAAAAGGCAGCTACTAAGGAAGAATTGTTATCTCTCCAGCAGGAGCTCCCTCGCCTTGCTCCCATCTCTCCCTCCCAGTGAGGAGAGATCCGCTTAAAAGGGCACCAGTACCACCCTCCCCAGTATGGCAGTAGCTCCCTTTCCGAGTGCTCCATTAATCCAGGTGCTCAACTGGTACAAAGTAGCCTTTTCAGAGCAGAGCTCAGCTAGCAAGCTCTCACTTCAGGGCGGGAAAACAGGGGAAGGGAGGGGGCTGTGGAACGTGCGCGTCAAAATTCAAAACTCAACAGAGGCACGCATGCTTTACTCCCACTCCTATTGCTTTTTGCGCTGCCCACCTATATAAAGGGAAGTTTGGATCACAGACTTTATTTTACAATTACAGCTTCCCAGCATCTCTTTGTTTGTTTTTCTTGATTTTCACTCTCAAGCCATCCTAGTGTGGGAGTGAAAGTGTGTGAGCAGGACTTCTAGATCACTAAGCGAGAAAGTCTGGAGGGTGTAATGGGGGCTTTGATGGTCATCTTCTCTGTTCAGCCGAGGCAAAGACGCAAGAATACAGGTAGGCTTGATGGGAACGGGAGACGGTTTAATTTGATACATTTTTCAGGAGTTGGCAGCTGAACTAATTGTCTAAAAAGAAAGTAATTGCCTGTTTAAAACGATTTGTGGTCTTTCTTCATGTTGTGCTTCAGCCAGGAGAATTATTGTCCAATTCTCACACAGATAAATTGTTCTCTCTGTGTTTTAGAATGTCTTACATCAATATCTGTTTGTGTTTTTGGATTAAAGCATCCAGAAAGTTCCCCATTAATCTGCTGTTTTCTCTATAATCCAATCTAAATTCATGTTGCCACACCAGCAGTCCATGAAATTGACTCGCAATCGGCCACCTTTTCAGTCTCAACTCAAACTTGCTTGACTTTTTCCATTTGCTATGCCAAATATTGATTTTACAGTGGCAGGACACACTCGCAGCATGCCACATCAACTCTCTGCCAGCAGTCGCACAAGCTTATGTTACATCTCTGTCTGCCTGCAATAATGTGCTGATCAGCATCACTGTCACAGCTTGTCACTGTAACAAAAGACGTGGAAGTCCGGTCTTTATTAAAGAACAATGAAATATGTAGTGGGTGGCCAGCGGACAATAACAGTTTGAGGTTATATTTAGTGGTGTAGTGGGAGACAGACAGGATGGATGACACTTAAACATTTACTTACAGTATATATTTCACTGGGCAGAGAGAAAGCAAAAAAAAGCATTTTGAAGGCAAAATGAATGAGGGTCTCTTTGTAACTTGCTCAAGCAATAAATCACAGAGCAGGTAGATGTGTGCACTGTAAGCACATTTCACAGGGACCTAGAAAGGAGAACATTGAAACCAGATGCACACAGTAGGTCATTAACGCGTACTGTGTCATATTGTCATGCTTAAATGGACCTATGAATTGTTTTCAGTTAATATTGTGAAGGTAAAGGGAAGTGGTGAAACAGATTGTATGTAGGACAAGTAGGAAAAGTAGGACAACACAGCAGTTGGTTGATGATTGGTGGTTAGTCCTTAAAAAAAAAAAAAAAAAAAGAACGTTAGCCACCCCTGTCATGTTTTTTCTAGGGCTGTAATCAACCAAAGAAAATCTTGGTCGACTAAAGTCGTGAAAAATAAAAATCGGCTGGGGGGGGGGTGCGGAAAAAAATGCTAGATTAATTAACTATACTGTCCTGCAGTACTTGTCCTGGTAGGCTATTTGCAGTATATTAAATCGTTTTGGACCTAATTGTTTTGCACTGTAATGACTCGTCTGTCGGCTCTGACAGTGCTGCATCAGACAATTCCTTCCGTGATATTATTTTAGCGTTTGGATGGTAGAGGCTTAACATCCAGCGGGGTCTGGGTGTGTCTGGGGGGGAACTACCGTCGTTGTGGGTGGGTGCGCCGGTAGTTATAAAACAATTATTACACTATGAAATATGCCAACTCTGATATGTTCATACAGCCTACTCCAAACAGACAGGGCAACCTAACACAGACAGGTTAGCTTACCGTTTTTAGGTGATGCGCCATGTTTGTAGTCCAGCTGTGATATGCAAACTGTTGCTTGCAAACTTTGCATTTGACTTTTTGACACTGGCGATGTCTTCGACATGGTAGAGGAGGACTGATAGTAAATTAAACACTCACAATTAAATAAATATTCAGCAAACCATCAGACGAAGGCTTTCTAGTACTTTCTTCAATCTGTCTCCGGTGGGTTGGGCTAATCCAAAAAAAGTGAAAACATGGGGGGTGTTCTGAAGACAGACTGTTACCTGTGAAACAGGGGTGCTCTTAAACACCCCCATTAGCAATTAATGCTTTCCACCCATAGACCGTAACGGTCTATGCTTCCACCTGATGAAATTAACATGTCAAAAAAATCGACCAATCAGAATTTTGGTCGACTGGGACGTTACAGCCCTAGTTTTTTCAGTTTACAGTAATAAGAATGGCAGATGAACCATCAAAATTCATAGTCATTTTTACAATTATAAGAGAATCATTTCAAATATCAGACTGTTATTTAATTCCAACATATCCCTGTTTGCAAGATGTCAGAGTTACAGTTTATTTTTTGTCTTTCCAAGCAGTATTTTTCACTTTAAACGTTGGAAGAGAAACAGCATTTAGGATGAGGACTAACCATTGTGTTTGTCGAGTGATTATTCTTTGGTTTGCCTAAGAATGGCCCCTTGGCCTTGGGCAAATCACTGGGTTAGGCAACTTCTGGAGCCCAGCAGGCTAGCCCATGCACACGGCTGAAGCATTTTAAGAAATTCAAAACTTGACAGACCTGCCGTTCCTAGTTACGGTTGCTAAGCTATGATTGGACAATTGCTTTACGGGAGAGGGGTTTAGTGAAAGTTTAATTAGCTAATTAACTGGTTAGTTGTCTGTGGATTAATTAACAGACAATTAAGTCAGTTATCAAGACAACGCCAAACATTTGCTTGTTCCATATTCCCTTTTTTCTATAATTGTGAGGTGAATATCTTTGAGTTGTGAACTGTGATATGAAGATGTCACTTTGGGATCCTTGAAAGTAATGTTTAATTAACCTCATTTAATTGAGGAAAGTATCCAAAAATGTATTGATAATGAAAATAATTGTGAACAGAGCCCTACTAGTAGTTACATTAAAAAAAAACTGTAACTCGTACATCCTTGAGGGTCAAATTAAATGAGTTTATTGTGAAAATAAAGCTCTAAACGTTTTCTTTTCTTGAAGTTTCGTCCAGATAATCACACGTAACATGATTCACACTGTCGTGCTCTTTAGAAAAACACCAAAATAATAAAACATGCACTATCTGAGAGAACTAAGTGCTACTCTGCTACCCACTCTAATGCCATCCATTAATTTTCGTAGCTGTACTCATTTACATGACAAGAGATGATGGTCCAATAAGTACCAATAGGATCTTTGCCCTCCAACTCCTTTTCAAACTCGCCTGGTTCGGCTTTGAGTGTTCCAAATGTCCCAAGGATAAGAGATGTGTCAGCCTCATTATGTTGGTATTCGCCTTGTCCTGATTTCGGTCAAAATTATTTTAAATGTCTCGCCAGTTTGTGTTGTCAGGAGCTGTTATGAGTACAGTGTGTGTGGGAGTGAGATAGGTACACTCAGTACTAGAGCTGTTCTAATGGAATCAGCAAAGCATTAACTATGACTCAGGCTACCAGCTGGTAAATGAATGTTGATGCTGTTTTTGATGCCTTTCAATCAACGAAAAGAATACAAAACTTATGAAATAGTTGCCTGATAAAAAGCACTATTGGTTATTGTCACTAAGCTGAACTAATAAGTCTGGAAGGGACTCGCCAGCAGCCCCACGCTGCCATATTATCACGATGCTCATGTTACGATACTTGTGTCACGACACAATATTATCTCAGTACTTATGTCACGATACAGTACTATCGTCACAATTCAATATTATCACTATGCTTATGTCACAATGCAAATCACGATACTTATGTCACAATACAATACTTATGTCATTGTACAATATTATCACAATGTTTATGTCACGATACAATATTATAACAATACTAATGTCACAATACCATATTATCACGGTACCTTTTTATCATAATACTTAAGTCACTATACCTATTGTGATTTAAAACATAATGTGATTTTCTGTGATATATTGCAATTTAATAACTTTTTTCTAACTTAAAATTATGTGCCCAAAGAAAAACTTTGACTGACAGCTGACAATATGTTTTTTCTATTGCTATTAAATTAATAATAATAATAATACCAAAAAGTTAAATTCTTATGTGCCATATATACCATATAATAGAGATTGATACTTGGCGTCCCTGTATGGATACAGTATTGCCCCGGAACATATTGCGATACTTTGCTGTATCAAATGTTTCTTACTAAAAAGTAATGAAAGTAAGTTGAGACACACTAAGGGTTGTGTTTTCTTGAGCTAATTCCTCGTGACATTAACACAAGGGGGTGATGAGGATGTCCAGTGTGGTTCTTGTTGCTGGCCAGGTCTCATCCAGGCCTTCTGGCGTTTACCGGATAGAGTGGAGACCTCAGCCCATCACAGGGAGAGCAGCTGTCATTTATCGGGGTAGCCATGCCACCAATCACCATGCTCGCTCAACGCTAAATCTGATCGCATGAAAAACACATTCAAAACCAACATCCATCCATATGCTTTAAATACGCAATCTCTGAGCTTTAGTTGCACTAGATGAGTATAATAGCAGCAGATAAATGTATCTAAACCAAAGTCGACTTTCTCTGAAGACTGCAGCACCATTTTGTAAACAGGTTTCATTAACGCCATCCTTCAGACAAAATCTTTGACTAATGCATGTCTTCTTTAGTCTCATAGTTTTCACTGTATGATCTGTATTCATAGAAAGTCTCTTTGTCAAAGGCACATAATTACTGTAAAAATGAACCATATGCCCAAACCACTTTGAATTAATCTCACTCAAATGTATTCAACCCATCAGTCACATGCAGCATTTTTCACAGAACTACTCATCTTGTTCAGAAGTGCCGGGTGGATGTCACATTGTGACAGAGAGATTTGAGAGAACATTTGGTATGCACATAGTCCTTTTAGCACTCTCATCTCACCTCAGTTGCAAGTCTATTGATTCATATCACATTATTATCCAATGAGAAGTTCTCCAAGGGTTCTGGTAGATGTCCAGTGGTATATATAATATAGGGTACATTATGTTCAGAATGTAATTATCCTTTATGAATTACTCTGAGAGATTGCAGAGCAGCACTTTGTCAAAGACCAGTCTTGCACTTTCCAACGTGCTCCTGAAGTAATGCTTACCTTGCATTTTAAAAAGGCATATTGACGATGTCTCCCACTTGAACATTATGTCCCAAAAAATATCCATATATGATATGCAAATATTAAAGGCTACTCTTACATGCAGAAAAGAGGAGGGGTCACCTTACAGCTCCCACTGCCCTTTGGGTTTCTATTTCCTCTTTATCAGCTCTTCAAAGTCACTGTATCATTATACTGTGCTGTTTTTTTTCTGTTCTCCAAATTAGCATTTAAATTGAAAAAGAGAAGAGGAGCATCAGTTGACTTTTGTGCTGCAAGCTTGGTGTGGGTTTCCCTTCATGGCATGCACTCAGTGCAGCAGTTTGTTCTGTGAAATGAATCACTCTGTTCCCATATGGCACTGGGACCAGCCTTAGGAGGGCTCACTTAGAAGTGGATTAATGCCCAGCATTCTGCTCAGAAAAGCTCCACAGGTGCAGGGAAGTGGGCATAGCCAAGCACAGATGGTGATATGGTTTACAGTGGGTCATGACAGTGCATACAGATATCTGCAGAGCAGACACAGTACTTGGTGTCAACCCAGGGTGTAGTCCCCGTTCGCTTTAACACATGTTTTCAAGTAAATATTTAAGTAAATAGTTGTTGTTACGCAACTTATGGCCAATATTGCAATGCACTAGTAATGACAACAGTAAAAAAGATTCTTTTACATGTAGTTATTCGGCTCTCTACTTGCGTTGGAGCAGTTTCCAAGCTTTGAAGTGTTGATCCTTGCAATTTCCACTTGATGACAGCAAAATCAAACAAACTAGCATCCTGCAGTAAGAAGAGGTGAGAGAGAGACGGTAGCACTTTGTAATGGCTGAATGGGTGGAATGAAATGCATTGCACTTATGATCATTTACCGTCTTCCACAAATTTATATTACCTTATTTCACATTTTATTATGTTATGTTGTATTTCTATATTTTAACTTGCACTAGTTTATGTCTTATGTATTAGATTCTCATTTGGTTTTTCTTACTTGTGATAGCAATTTTATACAACCAGAAACTTCTAGTTAATTTAATTCTTCATGCTTATAGTGCAGATACTAGAGATGGCCAGCATTCATTATTTAGTATAATGAAGACAAGCAAGCCTTGAAAATCAGAGGACGGCATTATGTAAAGAAAATAATTGCTTTCAACCCTAGGCTGAGTTTTAGTGAATCGATTAGTTGAATATATTAGAGGGCAAGGCTGCCAATACTCTTTTTCTCTTCTTACTCTTTTTTATTGTCAACATATGCCATATAAAGTATCTCAGTACTTTCATATTAACCCAGTTTGTCTATGGCTCTCAGCCCTAATTCATTCCAAAGATATATATCTTATAATTGGATCATAAAGAAGGATGAATAATTCCTTATAACAGCTGGGCACTGTAGTTTTTAGCATATGTTACTCGAACAGGAAGAAATAGTGCATTTGGACTGATAAAAATCTGTGCTCTTGTGAGTATTTACAGGAACAGGTTGGTGAATGTGGCATCAAGTCAAAAAGACTACAATCTTCATGTTTATTGTTTTGAAGGAACATTGAATTGATTTGAATTGAAAGCCTTTATTGTAATTATACCAGTACAATGAGATTTGGAGAGCAACTCTCTAAAAGTGCACACATTAATAACACATATATACATATACAATACATTAGTGCAAGTCTGAATGTAGGTTGATTATGGTGACCAGCCAATTATTTTTTGTGCAGTGTTTGTCACCCTCTGCAATCGCTTCCTGTCGGCCTCCGTGCAGCTGGAGTGCCACACTGTCGCAGCATAGGTCAACATGTCACCCAGTGTGGATTATTTTAATAGTTTGGGGGCAACAATGGAGCTCAATGGCACACAGGAATAATGTGTATCACTGCACAGTGATATCACTGGCTACACAGGCAATACTTGTTATTAAGATAAATTCATTGTTTTTGTTTGGTCAGTTAATGGGATCTGCTCGAAATATAATAAGAAAATACAACAGTCTTACCCTTTGAAAACAACAAAAAGTCATTAGGGATAATCATTACAAGCAAAATGGCAGCCATTTTTTTTCAAATATGAATATGTTCAAATATGTATCAACCCTTAGGCACGTAACATTGTTTGTGTTTTATCATAATTATTACAATTCCCAGTGGACATTGATGATTCATTTTATTTATTTATTTAACTTATTTTGGCCTGATACTCTGCTTAAGTGACACTTGTATAACCCAGTGTTGTCATCACGCAGCAGTTGGTCAGGTAGCAGGTGCTGCTGACGTATTCTGCCACCCACAGTACAGTGCATGCTCCCAGCTTTAACCAACTCACCACAGTGCTCCGCACTGGCAATTAACTTCATCAGCAATCACACACTGATTGATACAGCATACTGTGTGCTGATGATCGGCACAGACCTTGATTATTTTCATCACCATTTAGCCATGGGCCTTGATTACACCCTATGCAAAGTCAAGAGGTGATTGGAGAGCAGATGTTAGAAAGTTCAGGAAGTTTTTTTTTTTTTTTTTTTTAAAGATTAGGTCATGTTTTGATATTACTGTAGATTAGAAACGCTTCAGAAAAAGGTTAAATTTAAACACCTGGAAGTTATTTTCCCCTCTGTCTAGCTAATGTACATCTTTTCCTTGTAAGACGTACATCACACTTCCTTATCAACTTTACAACCCTTGTTCTCTTGGAGTTTCCTACGCTGTTGCCTGCCCTGTCATGTCCACAGACAGTGCACACACACACACACACACACACACACACACTCACTCTCTTTCTCTCACTCTCTCCCTCTCTCTCTCTCTCTCGGGGCTCGGTAGCTATATTTGGCCCTTGCTCAGCTGCCACGAATAAGGAAAAGTAACTGATAGTGGGCTAAATGAGCTGCCCAATAGCATGCACAGCACAGAAGTTGTTTCCATGGCAATTCAATGTCCTAACAAATCCTTTGAGGTGATGGGCTGTGAAGATGAATGAAGGATCATCTTCCTGTGTTTTCTTATTATGCCCTGTTGGGGTGGCAATTGCTCGGCATGAAATATTTAGCCTTTTTCATTTTCTAAATGTAATAAAACCTCAAGCTCCTTTCATGTCATTTTGGCAGCCAACAACACAGAAGTGTCTGTTTTAGTATAGGATGTGATGCTGTGAAGGTAAACTGAATACTGTATCTGTGAAATCTGATCATTTTATAATAAACCCTATCATGTTTAATACTGGATATTGAAAAATTCAAAACAAATAGCATTATTGACTGAGACAATCAGGAGACACCAGATGAATTCCTTTCCTTTGGGTCCAGCAGTCACCTTCTGCTGACGACAGGCATAAATAAGAAGAAAGTGTTAAACCATCTGCATCTATACGCATATTATTATTTATTTTGACAACGTTATGGCCCTTATGCCTTTTTCCAGTAGACAGTCTTACCTCCTGTGATCAGCCCTCACTACAACCTCGGTGTGTGTTACCTTTCTATATTATACATTTTAACTTGCAACCTCTGAGTCCCTTCCTCTCTGCCATGCTGTCTCTTCTCCGTCCTCTACCTTTAAGGTTGTGTGCTTTATCTTAGGTTCAGGTCCCATGGTGTTATTGCAGTCACTGTCAGAGAAATAACTACAGCAATTGTCTATGATTTGCCACTGTTCGTACATAAAAGCTGTGTTTGGGATAAGCTGTGTCCGGTCAGTCTTTTATCTCTTTTATTTGTCAGAAATATTTAGATTAGACTAGATTTTTTTTTTTCTTCTTTTTTTTTTAATTGTGTGAAATCAAATGTTCACTGATTTGTTTTATAAAACATCATGGCTAAATGTTACCACTGCTTAAACATCTAATGTATATATGCGGTGACCTCTAACACAGGTATTTATAATTAATAAGTCTACTACTGTAATTAAACTCTTTATAATTTATACTTTTATAATGAAAGCATGCTGATTGGAGAAGTGGCCTCTTTGCCCTAATCAATGTTAGAGCTGAATGTGATGATTTATTATCATCAGACTAGGAAAGGGAGAATAAAACTATACAGAAAGGCCTGGCCAGATATTAATAAAGATGAATTCATATATCAAGAAATATATATTCATTTGAAAAGGTTTTGTCTAGACAATAGGATTAAGCGTCTCCAGCCATGCTTTTCAGCTCTGTAACGCTGTGAGCTAATGTCAGCACGTGCACATGCTTACAATAATACATGCTAATATGCTGATTACCATGTTTGCCATCATATTTTAACCTGTTAGCATACTAACATTTGATGTTGCTATTTAAATGTGAGTGAATTTAAATTACAGTGTGTTGGTGAATAATAATTTTCTGTCGCCTGTGGTCAACAAGAATAGAAATCCTGACTTTTGACCTTTTGCACACACCTGAACCCAAACAGTACTCCATATGTCCCAGCAACTGGTGGATCACCACCATCTTTCTCTCTCTTTTTTAATTTTTTTTTTTAAAGTGTCCATCATATCTCTTTTTCTTTGACACAATGATCAGGTTAATTTCTTCTCTTCCCTTTTTCGTCTTTGCCTCTTTTTCCATTCTGTCCTCACACCTCCTCGTCTTTATCCTTGCCTATTTGTCTCCCCCTCCTTCTCTCTTCCATACACTTCTTCTCCCTCTCCCTCCCTCCCTGACTTGTACCGGTCTCTCATCAGACCTAGAGATGCAGCACTTTTAAGTGGCATTTAATGGCCTGCAGACAGTGCTGCACGCCGAGCTCTGGGTCTCTGGCCATGGGTAGTCTGTGACCCGTCCGACATGTTGATGAACTCGGAGGGAATAGAGATGATTGCTGTAATGGTGGTTGTGGTCCTCTTTGTTAAGGTGCTGGAGCGGTTTGGTTTGTTAGCAGCGGGCTATGACGGTAAGGAAACGCCAAACTTCTTTTAGTGTTGTTTTTCCTCGTAGTAATCAACCACGTGTTGTTTAACACAATATAGTGATATAGTTTGTTGGGACTGTATACGAACTGTGAGTTTGTCTGCAGTGGTTAAATATGTGTTAAGTGTCTCTCCATATGTTTGGTCGTGGTTCAGGGCTCCCATCTGTTGCTCTCATCTTTGTCTTTGTGTGACTCCTTTTTTTTTAAATATCCTGAAAAGATACATTATGATACGAGCTACTTAGCACTAAGAAGGTTGTCAAAATGTCAGAACGTTTTCTAGTTAGACCTTATGTGAACTTTGTGGCCTTGTACAAATAAGTCGACAGCAGCGTGTTATTCCCCGTTGTACGGTCAACTTTCAGTCTGTCGCTCATCACATTGAATCCTCTGCAGCTGTGCCTCATGCCACTTTCATTTAAGAAGTTCTATCTCTGCAAGATTCACCTGACTTTGCTACTAATTGGCAGTCATGATGACTCATGCGGGCCAAATACATTCATCTGACATTATGCTTATAATCCCTTGAATTTGACTTTCCACTGTATCTAAAAATCATTTCAAGCTTTAATTTGACATCAGATTGTCTAGCATCTTGACACTTTGCTTTCACTTTGACAGTTACTTTATAACTGTTAGCCAATCAGAGTCAAGCATCTTAGCTCGTTGAATATTAATGAGAACTGGCCCAAATGGAGCTGAGTCTTCCTGCAGGCTTTCTATACCACACTAGAATGGCTTGAAACAAGGTTACCAAGTTAGAGTCCATGGTAGAACTTCAGACATTACAACAAAGTAATGAAATACGTGTGGCAGGGCACCTTTAAACTTTGTTTTGGTTTTTACCTTCTTTTCCATGCTTTCCATGTAGCTTAGTCGAGAACAATGGTTGGACCTGGTCCCACTGGAGATTTGTCAAAGTGCCGTACAATAAGATTGTTTCCCTCAAATATGTGAATCTAATATTCAGTCCTCAGGTCTCCCTGGCACTGAAGACCACCTGTTATTTATACAGTATGCTCGATTTTGTGTAGGCTGCCAAGCAGTTGCAAGAAATAGTATGTTTGGTCATGAATTGGTCATACAATGTGCTTCATCTAACTTCATCTAAGTCACAACAATAGAAAAACACAGTCTGCTTAAAATAATACTAACTCCAGATCGTTGTGCAGGTCTGATCTACAACTACAGGAAATGTTTGGTTGAGGTTATTGCTGCCAAAGGAGGGTCAACCAGTTATTAAGTCCAAAGGTTCACATACTTTTTCCTCCCTGCACTGTGAATGTTTACATGTTATGTTCAATTAAACCCTGACAACATCTAATGTTTGTGTTGTATTATTTTCAGCAGACTGTGTTTTTCTATTGTTGTGACTTAGATGAAGTTCAGAGCACATTTTATGACCAATTCATGCAATACTCCACGTAATTGCAACTGTATATATATATATATATATATATATATATATATATATATATATAATCAGTAGTTCTGACTTTTTTTTCAAAGCTTCCTTATATGTTTTTACTGTAGTGATGTCATTCTGTTTTCTTGGTTTAATATCCCAAACCATGTTTTTATAAGAACGCCCACTTAAACAAATGGCAACAATCACATTCACACATGGAATTGTGAAAATCCCACTAAAGCTGCTATAGCAGTTTGTTATTGGTGGTGGTCTGAAATCCCTAACTCCATACATATTTTTGAATAATGAATGATGTTTTGAAAGATTGCAGATTTCAGCTTTGAAAATAATACATGTTAGTTCAATAGATGATTTACAATGCCAAAAATGTCAATCAAATGACTCGTGAGAAAAGTAATCTTGATTAAATCCTTAATTACACGTGTGTGTGTGTGTGTGTGTGTGTGTGTGTGTGTGTGTGTTCGTGTTCATTTCCATACTACTCCATTATAGACAGAATCCCAGCTGTATATGTATATGTGTGTGTGTATGTGTGTGTGTGTGTGTGTGTGTGTGTGTGTGTGTGTGTATGAATGTATATAGATAAATGTATGTAGAGCCAGAGAAGCTGCCAAAATTCAAAAACGCAAAGGCTAGGAGCCCAAATATTATTTGCACAAACAATACAAGCAAGAACAGAGTTCAGAGTTCATCACTACAAGCTCATAAGTATATTAAGTGTGCTCTTCTGTAAACTGAAGGGCTGTTTATTAGGTTGGATATGAAGATTATAAAAAATATTTTGTTTTGGTTCTTGTTAGCAGTGCTGCCCAGATAACATTTGCAAATGTTCTCTTTCATTAAAGAACATCTGAGAGTTAGCAGATGTGCCAGCAGAGGGAACCACAGCGCCCTGTCAGTCAACAAGTCACACCGGCTGCTGGTCTGGTATTGAAGTGGGGAGCTAATATAAGCCACTTTTCATTTATGTATACAGTATATATTTATCAATTACTAATAGCATGACTAAATACAAAAAACTAAATAAACAGTTTAGTGCAGATACATCATTCATATGTGCAAAATCCTGCAAATAGTTTTGTGTGAGTGGAGGAGTAAATGAGGCACGCCAAGTTAGCACAGTTAAAAGTGGCATGCCCCTTCCTTATTGCATACATTCTATAAATATAATATTAAACTGTGACTGATGCACCCTTGTGATCTTACCCTCTCACTACTTTGACATGCTTTCAAAGGCCTTTTCTTTCTTTGGAGGTTAAAGCCTGATTTATTGTTGAGCAAAAGAGGAACGATTGAAAGTCTGCGCTCAGCTTCAAACAACAATATTAAAAACAACAGACAAAGCCAGAAATCTTGGTGTAGTCATGGACTCAGACCTGAATTTTAACAGCCACATTAAGACAATTACAAAGTCAGCCTACTATCACCTTATATAGAATATATCAAGGGTTAAAGGACTTATGTGTCAACAGGACTTGGATAAACTGGTCCATGCCTTCATCTTCAGTAGACTTGACTACTGTAATGGTGTCTTTACAGGTCTCACTAAAAAAATCAATCAGACAGCTGCAGCTGATTCAGAACGCTGCTGCCCGAGTCCTCACTAAGACCAGGAGACTGGATCACATCACTCCAGTTCTGAAGTCTTTACACTGGCTTCCTGTGTCTCAAAGAATTGATTTCAAAGTACTTTTGCTAGTTTATAAATCACTTAACGGTTTAGGTCCAAAATACATTTCTGATCTGCTACTCCACTATGAACCACCCAGACCGCTCAGGTCATCTGGGACAGGTCTACTTTCTGTCCCCAGAGTCAGAACTAAACAGGGTGAAGCAGCTTTGCAGAAACCTGCAGATCCGCTGCTACTCTCAGTTCTTTTAAATCAAGGCTGAAGAGCTTTCTTTTTGATGCTGCCTTTCTTAAATGACTGCTCATTTCTTTAAATTTCTTATGCTGCACTGTAACTTTTATTCTTGTGTTTTATGTGTCCTAATGTTTTAACTATCTATTCATGTGTTTTATCGGTTTTTAATGCTTATGATTTTTAACTGTCTGTACATGTGTTTTATCTGTTTAACTGATTTTATGTAAAGCACTTTGAATTGCCTTGTTGCTGAAATGTGCTATACAAATAAAGCTGCCTTGCCTTGCCTTGCGTTGAATCTACGCCATAGATATGTCCGTACGAGTAGATACGGACCCTACAGTGTATCCTACGTCGTAGCCTGATGTGTAAGTCAGAAATGTAACTCAACTTTAAGCTCATTTGGAAGATGTTCCAACATTACAGGGATTATGTGACGGTTACAGTTTGCATCTCAGCAGTAGTGTCTAAAATCCAGACATAGGACAAAGCAATCTTGGCACTGTTCTTTTATGAAATAGAATTCAATTCAATTCAATTTTATTTATAGGATCAATTCATAACAAGAGTTATCGCAAGACACTTTACAGATAGAGCAGGTCTAGACCATACTCCAGAATTTACAAGGACCCAACAGTTCTAGTAGTTTCCTCCAGAGCAAGCAACAGTGCCACAGTGGCGAGGAAAACAACCGGTTGGGGTTAGAATGAAGAGTGGCAATAACAGTCCCAAAAAAAAATAGTAGTTTGTAGTAGTTCTTTGTAGTAGTTTGTGGCATAGCAGGGCACTGCGCGGCATTACAAGGCACAGCAGGACGTAGCAGGGCACCGCAGATCGTGGCAGGATGTAACATGGCATCGCAGAAGGGAACGTGTAGCGGGACCATGGCGACAGCTGCAACCATGATTTTGGAGCCTCCCTGATCTGAGGAAATAGAATGGAATGTCCATTTATCTCTAAAATTAGAATTGAAACCCATATATCTCTTTTTTAATAGTTGTACTATGCTGCTCTTTATTGTCTTCTTTGACACTCTAAACAAATTAGTTGGATATTATTCACTGAAGGAATATTAAAAACTTCACAATTGATTGTACATTTTGATATTAGCCTGGCGTCTCAGACAGGTCATAGAGGCGTAATGCTGTGCCTCATAGCTTTCCACTGAATTAAACAGTGTTAGTGGTGTTTACACAGGCATTAGCCATACTCTCTCATCAATCACAGCAATGATCAGGGAGCTACTAGTGGCTGATTTTCCAAATCCACATGTACGGTGCTGTAATTAATTTCAGACTCTCTCTGCAGGCTGGCTTGTGAAAGGGCATATTGTTTTCTACCTTGATTTAAAAAAAACACTTGAGTTGGAAGTGTTGAGCTTTTTACAGTAAAGCCACATTGTTGATTATGGAACCTGTGCAATCAGTACTGTTTATATTACCTTGCATTGTATTTAGTGAAGGTGATTTTCACAGCCACTGAATAAGCTAATTAAAAAACATACTGACTTTATATCATCCCTGAAATTAACTCTTCAAACCAAAAGCGAGCATTTTAAATCTTTTGTTTCTGGGATCTCTCCTTGTTTCTGCTGGCTTGGAAATGCTCTGCAAACGTTCCATCTCTTAAAGCATGAGCTCTTTTGATTGCAGTTAGGATTTGTGAGTTACAAATCTGTTGTACAACCCCTTGATTGGTCCAAATAGAATAGAATGCCTTTTATTGTCATTAAACACATTAACACAGATTAAAAACAACTCCTTTTCCAGTGCCTACATGTATGTAAAAGAGAAGTAACAACATGGAACAAATTAATCAGAGCAAAACGAAGAAAACAAGGAGGTTACGGTGCACAGTTCTAAGACGCTATACAAATAAAAATTAAAAGATAGAAATGGTTTTATATACAGTGTGATATGCAGTGTGGAGTAATGATATTGCACAATATACAGATATTGTACATTAGGGCAATTTGTTAGCAGAGAAATGTGCTATGCAGAAAGCAAGACCTTAAAGCTGCTACCTTGTCTGTCCTCAATCATAAAAACTAGTTGTTTTTCTCTATCTCCATGTACTATACTTGCACTTACTGTTGGAGTAAAATGTTAAGTTTGGTAAATGCATGCATCTATGGGAACTATAATACAAATAATCTAAAACTGACATATGATACAATCAAACCATACTTCCATTAGAATATAGTCAAATGAGTGTCTCAGGAACTTGTTTGCTTCACAGATGTGTGAAAGCATAGTACCAAGCATGAGCTCATGGAAAAAAAGTAGACTTTTACTTGTATTGTTTTATCAGTTTTTGCATTAGTGCACAATTCTCACACTTTATTTTGACACCTCCCAATATAACACTCTGCCAGACTGCCACAATATGGTGCTGTTAATTGTTGCAAGGTTTAACTTCCCCCACTGCTATTACTTAGTACTGCTATCATGCTATAGATTCTGTATTTTTATGATGAATACTGTTTGGAAAGGGCTAATTGTATTATATGACATGCCTTACATGAAATATTGCATGCCTATAAAGGACAATGACTGTATATCAAATTACAACCCTGGACTAAACTCTTTTATCTCTCTTTATAACCGGAATAACAAACAATAGAGTTTGGTTTTCTAAAATTACTAACTCAAAGAACTGGGGGGCTTATCCCTTCCCAACCTACAACTCTACTATTGGTCTGCTCGATTTAAAATTATGACAGATTGGTTTAAAAATAGGCACACGTCTTTATGGATTGGTCTAGAGTCTGCAGCGTGTTATCCTAGAAGGCTTGGATTTCTCTACTTCATCAACAATTATAGATTAGATGAATCCTCTCAACAATGATTTAATTATTTACAACACACTACAGGTTTTGAAGGATGTGAGAAAATATTTAAATATTGCCTCTTCTATATCTGTTCTACTGATCTTTTGGAGCAGATCAGGAGTATCAGTCTGTTGGATGGGCTTCCAAGGGCCTATGGGATCCTACAGGCCTATTGATTTCTGATTCTGTAAAGTCATTTAAGCAAATTAGAACTGGTTTTGACATTCCCCAGAGGGGAGGTGACCTCAGTGTTAACTCAGACAAATTGTAGAGACTTTGGAGACTGTTGCATTCAGAGAGACTCTGACTTTCTTGTCTTTGGTTTAATCTGTAACCTGTCCACTTATTGCATGTAGTCATATTTATATATTTGTCTATCCTTTCAAATTAACTTGTATTCATTGCACCACGTTTGTTTGTTTGGGATGGGATTATATATATTTAAATAAATAAATAAATCTCTATTCCGGAAAGAAAATATATATTTACATAATTCTTTATACATACGTATATATAATTTTTTTGTTGATCTTTGTTAAATTCAAAAATGAATAAAAAAACTTACAGTCCTGTTCCTTTATATATGCTTTGAATTAAATTGAACTGCTTTAAGTTATAAAAAGAAAGAAAATAACTTCTGCTAACTCTGCCACAGGGCGTAATACATTTAAATGTAGCATTCTTGTAATAAGTAATTATTCTTTTATAAGTATGCGGAGTCTCTCAAGGTGTGGTATTTGTTTTTGTAATGTATGTGTTTCTCTTTAGGGTCTTTAAAAGTTGGACTTTATTCTACTGCCTGATCTGCTGCTAAATGATATCTGATCCGCTTCATAGATCTCTGAACAAAATTACTCCGATAAATTATTGTCTCTGAGATTAAATAAGGTTATGGCAGGGGATGTCTCCAAACAATTAAGTAGAAATGAAGCGGTACTGAAAAGTGGAATATTTAGTAGTGGGAGAATATTAACTCTGAATCCAAAGCATTGCCTTAGCAACGGCCCCTGCATCGAATAATAAACTTTACTGTTTACCCTTGCTTGAAGGATAAAAGTAAATACTTTTTGTTCTTTTCACATGTGAGTCAGGGTACAATCAAATTATTATATTTGTTCAGGGTGTTGCTTTAATGCATATGCTGCACCTTTCTACTAATTGATAGGAGAACATGTACAGTACAGTTCTCCCATAATAGGATAGAAGATAAACCAAGACGTACCTGTGTCTTGTGCAATTAATCTATTAAAGATCCCCTGATACCCACATTCATGATTCCTTTAAGATATAACCACCTGTATTGATTTCCCCTCAGCAACATTTCTTGCTGATGTACTATGCTTGCTATATCTCATTCTCTGGACAGTGGCTCCCGCCGACCTGTACTCTAACTCCCATTTTATGTCTCCCTTGTCTTTTCTCCTTTACTGCTCCTGCTAATGTATATTCCCATGACCTTTGCACTTGGAGTTTAGTTTAACTGGCACTTTGCTGCTGAAAAATAGCGCACCGTAAATCAAATGACTGGCAAGCCGGGCAAAGGCAATTCATGTCCTGATCTTTGGCGCTACATGTTGTCCACAGTGAGCTGTCAGATAGATCACAGGTAATATGGAGGAGAAAAGCAGGTCAATGTTATCAGCTCCAGCACACTGCCCTGAGCTTTGTGGGACCGTCTATTGACAGACAGCACCATTGACGTTTTCCTTTTACAGTTGAACTAATCGTCTGGAATGAATTGGGATGTTGATACAAATCTAGTGGGCTTGTTGTAGAGAGAAGGCTGGCATGTCTTATGAAAATTCATCGAATTTAGGGCTATATTGACTTTTTAAGGTATACAAAATATATTCTCAAACCAGATTTGATATTGATATGGTTTGATGTTGCGTTACATAACAAATTTCTTTGTTACACACTCGCTCACAGGCTTACCTGATACATGGAGGAAGACGCAGCGCTGGCTCACACTGCTGACATTTGACTACATTTTTATTTATTAATTGCACAGCTGTATATTTTGTTGAGCAGGAGGGGATAATTGTACAATTGTTTCTGCTGGTTACGTTTTCTTGTGTTTGTTTTATATGCCTTAGATACGTTTTCGTTAACATGTGTTACAGCTCTGTGTTTTCAAACAGGGAAGGAAACCCTGTCTTTGCATTTGTCTCTTTAAATAACATGCTTGTGACATGTGGCTTTGACTTAAAACTGAACATTCAGCGGAAAAATATCGAGATATAATTGTTGGTCCAGCCTGTTCACTAAGGGCGGCTAACATTTCTTTAAAAAACCACATACTGGTCATACACTGTAATTTACCCAACACACAACACAAGACAAATGCATTTTGTCAAATAATTTTAAGAGTACATCCTGAATTGGCTCATTACTTTTGCATTTTTGCAACTTGCAATTGAGTAAACTCGACTGGATTAACAGACTGAGATGGGAAAATGATCATGAAAACGATAGATGTTTACAGTACCACCCATCTGACCCAGAATGATAACACTACAAATACATATTTCTAATAATCTTTGATAACATTCAATGGACTTAATGAAAGTTACCATTTGAAGCATAAAGAGTTGAGTAATGCTCTCTTTCCCTTTGATGATGGGTTGGGGGTTGGGTTTTCTGAGTATATTGAGGTTGAATGGTCAACAATTGCAAATTCCTATAAATGAATGCATGCACGCACACACACCTGAAATAGTGAGGCTGTGTTCTCCAAAGTCCCCAAAGTGAGTCCTCAATATCAGAGTCACCCCGTGGCACTCCATGGTTGATTGCACATGTGGCTTCATTGAGGGTTGCCCCGGTTCGCAGCTTATAATTGCCTTCCCCTTTCCCAGGTGCTGCTTCAGTAAATATGACAGTCTCATTTTAATGTGGCTTGGAAAAAACAACCCAAACACTAATGCTGCTTTGCATGCCTGAGCAAATCGCTGCAGGTGTTGCCTAATTATATCACCCACTTGTACCCTAAGCTGATCTGTAAACAGCGGGGTGATCTCATCTTTGCATCTTTTCCCATCCACCTACGGGCGTCACTTTGATTGATGACGGTTGCATCGAAGCCGGCTTTCCTCTCTTGGTCCACTGGTGCCTCAAAGAAAGATAACACATCCAAAACTTAATGGAGAATTTGTTCTCAAGGGTTGTTTGGTAAGCAGCAGTTGTTGCTGTGTGGGGAAAAAAACTTAAAATCCAGAGGTTGTTGCATTCTCAGGAAAAGACTCATTTAAATTACCCCTGCACCTGTGGTGTTCAATTTTCTTTTATCACAGTTTACTGTTCTAAACTATTCACCTAATAGTCTAAGCACTTTGGAAGACAATTCTTCCTTGCCGTTGCCAACAGTGTTGTGGTAATGGTAAGGACTTTAGGCTTGTTTGCATGTGATAAATTGATCATCAGTTTGTGTTTGCTTTCTCTATATATTGTATTTAACATAACCCCATAACATGGTGAGAGTGATTCATTGACGTCATCAGCTTGTGTCCTCTGTGTCCACTCTCCCCAGACAAGAAGCGATAAGATCCCTCCCTTGTGAATACTGAGGATGGAAAGTGACAAGACAGGTGGCAGCAATGAGTGAAGAATATGTAATCTTTCCCAAGATCAATGTCTATCAGTCTACAGAGGCATATGAACACAAAGGCTGTAGGTTTGTCTGTCAGACTTATCCTGTTCATTATCTCGATAAGGACTACAGAGATGGTTACATGCCAGACCTGAGTGCAGCTTGACATTTTAGACTTGGATCACTTAGAGTTGCCACCCCCCAAAGGTTACGGAAGATGGACGGGGTCTGTGTGAAACCCTTCTCTGAAAACATTGTGACATGTGGTGATACAGACGGTAAAAGCGGTCATCGATTGATTGGATGTTTTTTTGTGTGGCCATCTAAAAATTCCAAAAAGGAATTATTATCCGTTAAATGGTTAATTTTTCAAATGATTAACATACACCAATTTGTATTTTTAAAGGAATATATCTCTGTTTTATGATTTAGGTTAAAGAAGTCTATTTTGTGTCCTCGTTTTCAAATGAGTTCTCCTAATAGGAAGATTATATCAAACTTGAGTTGTCTTTCAGGAAGGGAAACTTGTTGCGGCAGATTAAATTTGTACTTTAGAAATTGGGACAGGGTTTGCAATGTAATGTTATGTGTTAGACCACCAGTACAAAGTCATCAGATCAGTGCAACATTGAGTCATCAATGTTCTAAATAGCCTTTCACACAACCTCATTCAGGGCTCTTTTTTCCCTTAAAACTTTTAGTTTCACATCACAGCAATGTCAACACTCGACAGCCTCCATTTCCTTTTCCAAAATAAATACAAAACCATTCTTGCGATTTTAATCTTCCAAAACATAATCGATCTGTTAAGTCCATAAAAGCTGAATATTTGCGTTGTCTATCTGTCCGAACTGTCATGCTGTAACAGTAGAATTGTGATTGTCCAGCATTTGTGTGACATTAATGGAGAAAGATGTGGGGTGTAATATTTACCTGTCAGCAGCGTTGATAGAATCATGGCTTCTGTAATAGTTGGATTACATTACCCCCCCTACTCTTTTTCTCTCATATGTCTCATTCTCTCACCACCACCCTCATTGTGTCAATAATTTATTGGGTGGGGGTATAGTATCTTTGTGCTGGAGAAAGGTTATGATTGGTCAATCCCTCCTACATGTTTTATCAACCAACGCTCTGGCAGAGTAAGGCCAGAGGCAATGCATCCCTCTGGCTTTTGGAAACTTGGCTTCATTCAGGAATCTGTTCATGTGGCTTGATTGGCGATGTGATGTGACTGTGGCTTCATTGATGTAGTGCCACTGGCCACATGTTAGCAGCACTGCTGTGAGCTGGGTGTTACAACCCAGGAGTTACAGAAGCATCCAACATTTAGGTCAGCTTCCACTCAGAGCACGACACTGCATACGACAGCTGGGTGAGCTTTGAACCAACCCAGCATTGTTCCTCATGGGATTTTGTTATTGACTTTAATCAACTTACTATTGTGGCACTTGTGGTGCTTTTGAGATATAATTAACAGTGCAGTTTTAAAGAGACCCTGACCATTCAAAATTAATGATTATTTATTCTCTACTATCACAAGAAGTTAAGTTTGCAGTTGATATGTTAGCATACAGTTGCTTATTTACACATCCAGCAGACACAGTGCAACATTAACATTAATTTGGAGTTATGTTGCTGGCCTCTTGATGAATTCCTGTTTTGGTCTCTATCTCTGTCGAAAATCACCTGGCTCTGCTTCTAAATGCTCAAAACCAGTAAAGTTTAGGTTCACATCCGGTGCATGAGCCCTATGCCGGATGTTAAACTTTATCCTGAAACTGTAGTTCAGGTGATCCAGGCTAATAGTGACATAATCTAGAAATATTTTTTTTCCTGGCTGATAGACAAAAGAATCTGTCTGCTAATGTGAATTAATACAATGGAAGGTCCATTAAAAGTGGCAACTTGGACAAAGAACAAATTTGGCTCTGCAGTCACTCTTTACTGGAACAAGCTTACTGTCCAAACAGGAAGCATACGTCACTTTCTGGAAAAGGCACAATTTTCTATAATTCAATTTCAGGAAAATCACACACACAATGTAATGGGAAAATGACATTTAACCAATGATTTTCATATTAATTATTCATAATAAGATCTCCAAGAGTATATGACTTCTGTATCTTCTTGATGGGAGACAACAGGTTTTGTTATGACTCCACGCCATTTCCTTGAAGAATAGATGACGTGGAGCCTGACAGAAACCGTTGCCTAGAGCTGTGTTTATCATAGCAGGTCTCAGGTCGAGACCAGAGCCTATCCAAAGAGACGAGATGTCCTTTTTCAGCTAAGATAGAATGACCGGTCAAGAAACTTGGACACGCGAGGGGCAGATTCAGAAATACGTAATAGGTCCAACTGTCTGCCTGAGGTCCACTAATTGTTATGTTTAAGATTAAACTGTTTTCCAAACAAGGGTTGGCTTTCCTCTGGGGGCACTGGGTATAAAGAAGTGTATTACTGATTGTATTGACACAGAACTGTTGTCACTCTGTAACTTCGTGCATTGTGAGAGCTGTCCTTGTCATTTGAATGTTCTCTGCAGAAAACAATTACATGTAAACCTTTTTCACCGAATACCTAAACCTTTAATTCAGTTTGCAGCCTGTCTTTATTTTTTTCAACAAGGTCTCATCTTCAACCAGATTCCTCCCTCGCTGTAACGAGAAACTTCCACAACAACACACACACACACTTAAATTGTCCATGCAGTCTTTTTGTAAGTGTGTATCTTTTACTTTCTATGGCTAAGACCCACATAAAAATGACTCCTTAATGGCCAAGGGGCATGCAGATTAAGTAGGATCTGTCTGCTCAATATTATTTTCTTTTTCAAATGGCATTATGCTAAATGATTTACAAAGATGTATTTATTTGTTTCAAAACCAGATTACATCCCTCATTTCCAGTGTGTTCTTCAGAAAAGAGCCACAGCAGATGGACTAAATGTAAATAAATGCATATGTTTTTCCCTCACTGAAGCATTCTGCATAAAGCAACTAAGTAAGAAGTGATTTACTGTTTCTGTTACGGCGCTAAAATAATACACTGCCGTGATCACTGTAGTTAAGGTGGCGTTGTGCATTTGCATCAAAGATATACAGCTGACTTCATTGTAGATAGAATACAAGCAGAAAAAAGCACAGCCGACTATGTTTTTGTGGCTCAGAATATTCCATTTTAGTTCTAAAAAACTGTTTAGAAATGCATATGGTTCAAAAGATTGATGAGCTTTAAATAGTGATTTGGATGTTTTGAACATAAATAATATTTCTTGTTAATAAATTCAGTTATTTCAGACACTGTTTTCTATATACTACTATACTATAAGAAATAAATAATGTGGTGGTGGATGATAATGACTATGACTACAGAGGGGCAGTAGATGGTGGTGTCTTCACTCATTTTCTGCCAACACTGCATGATTCACCCTCTCCCTTTTCTCTCTCTCTCTCTCTCTCTCTCTCTCTCTCTCTCTCTCTCTCTCTCATACACACACTTTGTTTGGTCCCTTCAACTGCCCACTACATCTCAGTGGAATCACAATCCTTTTGAAAACAAGCAGTTACATTTATTGAAGTGATGTGGATCAATATTCCCCCCCCGTACTCTTTCATCAGTGTGTGTAAAGACAGATATTGACCCCCTACTCACTTACTTCCCTTTCTGATCAAACCCTCCTATAGCCAGCTTTGGGGGACTGGAGAAGGCACAATTCACACGTACAGAACATAGGTGGACATTTTTTGAAATGATCCCTTTAGTTGCCAATAAAGTATGTATTCTCTTTTTTCCCTTATTCTGTTTTTTTCACTGCTGTATGTGTAGATTGAATGCATTTAAGTTCATCTTTAAGCCTTTAAAAAAGTCTTTTTTAAGATGAGTTAGATTTCCAAAAGCCTCTTTTCACAGTTTATTTAGTATAGTAAAGCTATAGTTTTGGCTGTCCATCCTGCTTTTCTGAATGGCATTATTTTTCCCTCTTTTTTCTCATTGTCTTCAACTTTAATCCTTTGCATAGCCTGGAAATGGTGTAATATTCATGATTTAATGATCTGACAAAAATGTAATGTCCAAACACAGACATAAAACATGGAATAATTCAAAACTGGTGTATACTATTAAAATCTATAACCTGTTCTATCAATAAGTTCTGTATTTGCATGTTAGGATGTGTTTGTAGTATGTATGAAGTTAATGTGGACCTGTATAGCTCATGAGAGGTTGTGCATCTTCCACTGTAGCACCACACCTCCCCTCTGCCTCAATCTCATCCCACCCCCCCCCCCTCACTCATTTCCACTCCCTCTCATCTTCCCTCCCTTTCCTTTCCAGTGAGGGAGTCAGTGCGCTTGAAAGAGCGAGAGAGAGCCCCAAACTGTCAGAGAAGAGTAGAGTTTGCTTTGCCTGCTTTTCCACTGCTTTCACGTCTTTTCATTTACGAGGAGAGGAAAGAAAACGAAGGAAGGATTGAGATCAGCTTGTGTGGACTTTATTCCTTTTTGAATCAGCTTTTCTTAATTCTCAGTGACCCCCTTAAGATCAGATAGATCCTTAATGACTTCAGGCTCCTCACAAACCTGAGGGCAATATTTCTTGCTCTGAAGCTCATCCCATTTTAGTCTAACCCAGACTGGATTTAGGGAGTGAGCGGGCAGTAGGTGGGTGCAAGGAGGCACCCGGCCCGTGTGTGTGGGTCGTTGTAGCGCTGGAGTGGGTGCAGGGGAACTGGAGCGCAGGGCCGGGTGGCAGCGCAGGTCCTGGTCCTGGCGTTGTTCCAGAGGCCGAGGAGGCCGGCTCGGGCTCCGAGTTCGGGTCTGGGAATGGTGGCACAGAGTGGACCGAGGGTGGAGCAATGCTGAGTGCGATCTGGGAGACAGAGGGTCTACAGACGGTGGGCATTGTTGTGCTGGTGTTTGCATCAATCAAGCTGCTGCACCTCCTGGGGCTCATCAGCTTCTCAGAAGGTAAGACACAGGGAGATTGAGGGAGAGAGGGACATATATATGAAGAGAAGGATGACATGGAAATAGATAAATTATAGCGGAAATAAATAAAAATTGCTCACTGATAGAATGTGTTGTGAAAATGCATGCTAGAACTCCTTTGGAACATACTTGAAGTTTCTAAGACAGCCAGTTGAAAATGTGACATGTAATGGAGGTCACCATACCAAAACAGGACCCAGTGACTCAGAAAAAGCAAATGGAGTGTCTTATCTTATGAGCTGAAGTTCTGAAAACCGAATGTGTGACAGAAATTTGTGTGTGCTTGTGATTTTCCTGGAGGGAGGAAGATACATGTATGGAGCAGGAAAGATGTGTCATTTCAGAAAGATCAATAAGCTTGACAAGCGACTTCTGATTGCTCTGTTAGACATGGAAACTGTCTTGGTTTGTGTGGGTGGTTTCCATGTTTTTGTGTATTTAGTTCATAAAAATGTGTACATGCATGTTAATTAGTAATTCTAATTACAACTCTAATGTTCTTGCATCTCATTGTGCACTCAAACAGAGCATACTGAACGGGCATAGAAAGCCTTACTAAGCAGGCCTAAATAAACTGTTCAGTTTGGACCTACTGCAGTTGCTTCATTAAATAAAGTAGAGCAGCATAGTAAGCAGTTTGAGCTCAAAACCAGCCCATCCATCAGACTGCTGTTTAGTAAAAAACGCTTATTTTTTAATTAGGATAATCAATCAGAAGTCTCTAAAATGGTTTGCATATTCAGGGATACGATAAGAAAGGGCTAATGTGTAAAAGTGGGTAGCTGGAAAAAGCTGACCTGACCTGAGAGAAGTGTTTAGATGGAGTAAGGCGTGTTATTGTCTGTGTTATTGTGTTATTGTCACATGGGAACAGTGTTTTCATTAGGGGGATCTGTGAAGCCCATGCTCAGCAGTATACCTGCTTCACTGAACAGCGGCGAATAGAAACTTGCTTTCAAATCGCTCTGCATTAATAGCTACAGCCGACATGACATCAATTATTTTCCATAGTGAGATGATCAAGATGTCAAACCAGTGTGTTGAGCGCCATTTGCCTGATGTTGTGATCTGTATTTCACTAAGGTGTCTCAGAGTGTAATTACTTACAGAATATCTGCTATCTGAGCCTTTGTTACCTGACTGGTCAATACAGCTATTGACGTTGTGCTGAAGTCATGTTCAGGAGAGGAAGGGGGGGGCAAGGAAAACCAAAAGGGAGGGTTGTGCTGGGGGGGGGGGGGGTTAATAAATAAGTCTGAAATCTTTTAGGGAAATAGTCTTGAAAATGAGTGATCACAGATCTTCGCAAACATATTAAAGCTGGCATTCACAGCTGTGGGTAATTTGGAGCCTTAATATCATGTGAGCTGGATAAACCCCAGCAGCCGAAGACCACACTGGGTGCCACTCTTGTCAACTAAGAACAGGAAACTGAGGCGACAACTTTAACATGCTCTCACACTTGGACAATAGAAGATTGGAACAATGTAGCTTGGTCTGACAAGTCTTAATTTCTGATGCGACATTCAGATTGTAGGGTAAGAATTTGGCTCAAACAACATGAAATCATGGATCTACCATGCCTTGTAAAACGGTTCAGACTGCCGGTGGAGTAATGGTGTGGGGGATATTTTCTTGGCACACTTTGGGTCCCTCAGTAACAAATGAGCATTAAATAAGCCTAAATGAGTATTGCTTCTGATTATGTCCATCCCTTTATGACTACAGTGTACCCATCTTCTAATTGCTACTTCCAGCACGATAATGCAGCATTTCACAGACTGGTTTCTTGAACATGACATTCAGATTACTGTACTGTAAAACGGCCTCCACAGCCACCAGATCTCAATCCAACAACCCCTTTGGGACTTGATGGAACAGGAGATTCAATATGTCAATATGGATCATATATTCATTACTTTTTCGATTATTCAATTAGTAAAATTCTGATTTCAGTTCAGGACCTAGTTGCTGTGACGAGACAGTCCACCGAGCTACTGCACTACTTTCCTTTCTTACTGTAATAAAAAGCCAGCAGTCACAATAATTACCTTTTGTTTACGTTTTAGTAACACTAATCCCCTTTTGCAGCTGTCACCTTCTCCAATAACTATGTTGTTTTTCATGTTTTTCACCTTGTTTTTTTTTTATAAAACCTCTCGGGAGTGTGCACGCTCTGCTTAACATTCATACAGTCAGACATGTTCGCAGCTGGGAGCTGCCCAGTACGATCACATCCCTCTACTGCTGGCCACCTGAGCAGCTCCACTGAGGCGTCTGGGGAATAAAAGGTTGTGCTTTGAAAGCCTCTGTGTTTTAAAGTCCTTTCAGGAGTTTTTCAGCTGGGCTGCAGATCTGAAATGACAACTTTCAAATTGAAGGAGAGAATGCATGCTGAGAGCGTGCTCTGGAAGTATTTTACACTGTCCCATACTTTACTGTAGCATCAGCTGGCAGCAAAGAGAAACTGCGAGCTTTGAGATCAAGACGTAGTAGACAACTCATTGCTAGCGGAAAAAAAAACGTATATTGCAAATTGTAAGGACTTCAGAGCTGAATATTTTTTTTTTATGAACAGCCTCCCTCTGCCACTGACATGCTGCCATGTTGGAGTAAAATAACAAGATCATTACATCAGTCAATACACAATCACCAGAGTATTCTACTCTGAATATGAGTAAGTCAGCAAGGCCTGATGAGCAGCCTATGGGTAGCCACTCAACATTTAATTATGAATTTAGCTGGACTGATGTGTGCATGTATTTCAGCCAACTCTACCAAGGCTAGTATTCACTGCAGCTGGCTAAGTGTTGGCTTAACATGGCTAGTAAAATATTTGAGCCCTCTTGTTAGAAATTATATATCTTTTGTAGAAAGTTCTAGTCTGATTTGCCTGGATGCATTGCACCATAACAAGAAACAAATTTCTATTATACACACAGAGATATACACACACACCCTGATCCTTTTCACACATGCAAAGTGCTGAGCAAAGCCTCATGGGGCGCATACTAATCACTTTGTCACACAATGATAAATAATTCTCTGGTTCAGCCGTATGCAGCAACACCCCCACCCTCATACCCCCTCAATCACATGCAAAAGTACACCATTAACCGAACAGGGATGGAACGCTGTGTCAATTTTGACCCGCTGTCTGCAATTATCGGGCTGGAGCGCAGAGAGTGTCTTAGCGCTGATATCCATCTAACAAAGTTCTTGTGTTCTCGGTGTCCTTGATGGGGATTTATGGCCCGCCAGCGGAGACAGTTGGTGTCAGCACTGACCTGGCCGGGTTCAGCTGTTTTTTTTAATTGAAAGTTGAACCACTAAATGTATTTGAAGTATATGCAGAGCCACCTACAGGTAAACGATAAATTATCACATTTACTCATAATGAATGTAAAAGCCTTTTTTTGTAATCTTTTTATTCGTCCTAATTAATTACAGTATGACCAATAGAAGTTGCTGGACTTCTGGTGCAGACTGTGAGCTGATAAGGTAGTTAAATTCTGTTTAGATGTCAGTGGTTTTGTAGCAATATGCTGATTTGATATTTCTGGTAGTATCAGACCATTGTAGTTGCCAAGCAATGAGCCAGACCATTTAAGGACGATATGATTAAATTTCTCTATGATTGTGCATTAAAGTGATTGCATCATTTAGCGTTGTTTCATTTGCTTAATTAACCCAAAACAAAACATTCCTGTTATTTGTATGTGTTTGTGTTTTATTTTAAGTGATTTCCCAGACATTTACAATGCCACCAGATATAAATTATACAAACTGTGTTTATCCAGTCCATTATCGGATTCCAACAACTTATTGGAATTTGTGATGACGTTGGTGATCCCCTGACACCCAAAGTTATCTTGTTAAAACAAGGCTAAAGCCAATGCACTCAAGTTGGCATGACAGATTTTTATACTCCACTCTTGATCAAGTTTCATCTTGTTGTCCAGTATCAGATGCAGGAAGTCCAGCACGTGAATGGTCACTGGAGTAATGTGGGAAAATGGCTGCTCTGTTTAGAAGTGGCAAAAACATTGAGTTTGTAGACTCAGACATTTGAACATCAAACAAGACTGTTGAATTTGGATGATACAAAATTCTAAATTATCGGTGTGCTGTGCAGTTCTGACATGCCTGCCGTTGATTATCACATCATGTGGATATAATGCTGGTCCTACAGTTATGTTTTAGAGATCAAGGCAGATGGTGTTAGTCATGGTGGTCTTTATGTCTTCATTTCTTGTACAGGTATGTATGGTGTTTAAAGTAGGCCGCCAGTGCAGTGGCCGATTTTAACACTAACATATTGAATTATGTTCTTCATTTTGTTAAGTGCAGAAGTGTTTACATTTCCAGCACACACATACACACACTGGTTTGTGGGTGTGGTATAAACGGCACTGCATCTTTATGGGATTGTTTTTCTTTGTTGACGCACATCCATCATCAAAGTTGACTCAGCAGAAGTGTTTTGCATCTTATCATGATTTCAAATTGTGGCTTTTAAGAGCTGTTCAGCTAATTTAATTGGAAATGTCCACTGGGGAAATAAATCTAAATATTACTCAAGAAAGCAAGTAGGAGTTAAAAGATTAAAATATGGAAACAATACTTGAGTTACACAGGTAGTGAAACGTGAGATATTTTGCAAGCAGCTTCCCTGCTTAAATATAATTGGTTCTTCATGGGCCAAGCCATTTAAAGGACAACAACCAACTGGCCCTATTACCCTTTGGCTGTTTTCCGTGATACCTATTGAGAGCGGTGACATGATTGACTTAACCTTTGCCTGAGCTTCCTAAGTTATAGGTCCCTCTGGTGTCTGTGGAGGAAAGAAGGGCCCAGCAGATGAGCTTATTGAATGTAAGAGGACTCTGTCTGTCAATTTGAGTCAGAACGGCAAGGACAAGTATCATTCAAGCAATCAATGTTGATGGAAACATCACAGATAATAAGTTGTGATAGGAGGATGACAGGCTTCTTGGCCAATGATTTGATATGGGTGATTGCGGTGCCTAAAGGCTCCCTGTGTAGGGGAGCTGTAGGCAGATTGTATTCTTAAAGATGTATTTAATTATAACATGTACCCAAGCAAGGGATGCAGGATAATGTGCATTGTCTGTAACGCACCAGTTTATGATATCCTCGGTTTTTAAACATGAATATATATATATATATATACAGTATGCCATTGTGATGTGAACTACAATTGTGAAGGGTTTTTTAAATGAAAAATGTTGCATATAAGTTTAAGTTTTGTGATAAAAGCTTTCTTTTGTTATAAACTATTTCATTAACCTTGCTATCTCTAGATGCTGCACTTTTTTTTTAATCAAGGTCACACAACCAGTATACTTATTCAGCATGCTCATGACTTGAATTGCCAAACAAAATGATTAATCGTGTTGCCACATGAATGCAGCAAAAATATTTTCTATATTTAAACCAAGGACATTGATTCCAATGCATAATGCAGTAGTTCCTTGCTAATAAGTTCTAATTGCAACCTTCTTTTGCTGGGTTAAGCATGAACAATGCTTTAGAGTGCCTTCTAGTTTCAGTAGATGAGAAAAAAAGTTGTTGGAGTGTTTAGTATAAAGTGGTGAAAACAGCCTGGTCTCCCTGCAAACTTTGTCAGTACTAATGCAAAGAGAACTGGGACACTGGGATGGAAAGTGCTGATATGTGCCGACAGTAAACCTCTCTTATTACCACCGCTACGTTTTCATTTGCACCGAGTCATCAGCAGCTGTGAAGCCAGCCAGTCCTAACACAAAAAATAATATGACTTTTCTAAACATCCAGAGGCCATCTACTGTACATTGGGAAGTAAACAAGAAACAACAAATACAAGGAAGTCCAAAAACATCATAAACACTTTACTTGTTTTAGTGAAATTAGCTCTGTCACAAAACTGGCTAGAACATTTACATCACAGTTGTGAGTAAAAGCCTCATTTTTGTAGCAGTTATGAAGTAAGAAGGTAAAAAGGTAATTGTAGATCATTCTAGGGAATGATATGTTTGCGTTCCAAATAGACACTAAAAGACCTGAGGAAGTGCGCATGCGCAGTAGGTTACAAGTCCAGGATGTGTGCATCTCCCGCCATGATATCTGTATGGTCTGTTTAGTATGCTAAGGTTTATGAAATAAACCCATCCGGCTTGGATAGAAACCATGGACTCCTCGGCCATTTCAACAGTAAACAACACTCCAAGCCAATTTAGTTTTACTAGGGGATTTTCATGAGGAGTTTTTCCACAGTCTCAAATCTCAACAGATGCCATATTGCCTCAGTTTTGACATTTTGTTTGTCTTTAGCTGAGCTACAGTACATAGAGAAAAATATATTTTAGTTCAAAAGTGTTGTTTTGGGATCTCAGGCTGTTTGTGTAAAATATATACTATAATATAATATATCTTCAAATTGATTGGAGTATAAAAGCCAGAGTACCTTTACCTTTAATGCCGGACCATGGTTTTCTGTGTGACAGACTATTACTGAAATACTTCCAAGTGACTAATGATTGCAATTAAAAGCATAAACTGCTCTTTCCCCCAGATTCCAATAAATGCCTCAGCCCTCTGATGGCGTGTCATTATGACCAGCGTGAGAGCATGCTCTCACTCATAAAGAACCTTGACATTCAGTCCCCAGCACTCCAGTCAGTGCAGTCAGTCACACTCAGTACAGAACAGCAGATGACAGCATTTTAGTTGACGTCCAGCCACTGGAATTTCATATGCTCAATATCTGTATGTTAGTGTACTAGTTGTGAGAAAAATATCCCTAAATCAAATCTAAATTGGCTTGTTTAAACTGATTATAACTACTGTAAGTGCATGAGCCAAACCACAATGTAGCAAATTGCACTAATGGCAGAAAGGGATTATGATGGCTAATGCGTTCTTTTTGCCAGTAAAAAGCTACTGTAGATTGTGCTATGTTGCCTTCTGTCTTGCAATAGCTAACCTGAGGGGAATAATCAAGGCTTCAGTCCATTTGGCTGTGCACACAGGTCTAGTCCCCGTCTGCTTGGACTGTATCTGCCTTTTAACATTGGCAGTGAAGCACAAAACTTGATGTCATGTCAGAGGATAATTTATATCTCAGCTGAAAGATTTAAAATGCAAAACAGTGTTTTTTATTCAGGACTATTAGACTTGGTGGTGTTGGACTTTGTGGACTAAATAATGTGTCAAACTGGCTTTTGGTTTTAAGAGAGGCCATGTAGTGATCCTGCTGTCCTCTTTCTTTTTTTCCATAAGTTTATTTCAAAGCCATTTTTCCTGGCTGCCAAAAGGAATTGGAGGCTGTTTTATTGAACAACAGCAATGACATATCTCTCTCGCCGACTCCAATCGTTGGGCTTATTTGTATATGGGCACACCAAATGGGAACAAATGTCAGATCCGTATCCACCTCCCTCATCTTCCATGTGATTTATCTGATATAAAAAAGCTTTTTTCATTACACAGTGGAGACTGTGTTTGAATTACTTTTCTTTTATTGACACAGATCTACAGATCTAACACTTGCAGAATCAGAAGTGTAATCACCAGATGTCCTCTGTTGGCAGCTCTAGGATTCTGGATGTCGGCTGAAATTTGTTTTGGAGCATTAGAAAGCATTTGGTGCTAGGCATCTGGTTAGCTCACCTGGTAGAGCGGGCGCCCATATTTAGAGGTTTACTCCTCAATGCAGCGACTGCAGGTTTGATCCGACCAGCAGCTCTTTGCTGCATGTCATTCCCCTTCTCTCAACCCCTTCCAAGTCTAAGCTGTCCTATCCAATTAAAGGCCTAAAATTCCCTAAAATTAATGTAAACAAAAGTATTTGGTGCTATGAAAGGCAAAGTTGGCCATTGCAAAGGAGCAATACTTTTGATCTTTTTTCCTCAGGCATTTGGATTTACCTTTATTGTTGCACTAATATGCACCGTTTTACAGTTCACTTGTTTGATATCAGTTTGCATTTTTCTATTGGATTATTATTCTGAAGGAAGTCGAAGGGTGTAAAAAGACAAGTTTTTTCCGATACTCATAGTATTAGCAGCTTCTTTAAACATGCTTCTGTGTAGGTTCACAATATCCCACCCATCTCCAGTTAGTTTCTACTGTACATATACAGTGAAAGTTTCTAACAGAGTGGCAGAGTGTGTATATCCAAAATATCCCATTCCAGTAAAGCACAGTAAAAGCATTCCTATAGGTATTACATTCATTAAGGCAACCTAATTATTTTACTTCATACTACAGTATGTACAGTATTAAATAGCCACACAATACTGTCAATTTAGTATTCTGCTGAGGGACAACTCATGCCAGTAGTGTTGGTGCAAGATTGATATCACACTGGCCTTTTTTTCTGGAAACATGCCAGCATGGATAAAATCCACCACAGGCCAGGCTGCCAGACACTGCTCATCTGCCGTCCTTGTTTCGGTCTCGCTGGATGTAATTTCAGTTGAAGGCTATAGCTGCAAAGTGTCTGTCACATTTCTCCCTCTTTCATTTAAAACAATATGCAGCCTTGGGAATTAAACACTGGCTGGATGTGTTCTAACTATTTGGCACCTATCCCCCTGGCTCTTGTATGTTGACTTAGATTTCATTTAATTTGTGGAATTGACCACATGGCAATATGACTTTCTGTAATTTCTCCATGCGTAGGCTACACTTTTACTAATACAGAGTTGACCTTCAGAATGATGACATAGTTTAAATTCAATATTGAAAGAGGAAATGGCATAGCATGTCGCCAAAACATTAGCTTCCACCAAAATATAATGTAATTCAACATGCAGGTTTTACAGCTACCATTATGAATTTTGACTGGGCGGGAACACGTCATGGAAGATATTCATTTTTGGTCCCTGCATCTTAATACATTCCCAAAATGCAGCAATGAATTTCTTCTGAACTAGGAACCAATTTGAACATTAACCAAAGAGTCATATTAAGATGCAGAAGGACGGGAGAGCAGCAATGGTGTCCACTGCAAGATACAATCACACAAGGGACTTGAAATGTCCCAGAAAATGACTACTGATTATAATGTGCTTAAGCAATGTTAATCTCAAACTGAAGCCCTATCATTTCATTTCCAATTTAAATTCTCCTGAGATATTAAATACTCCTGTCAGCTTAAAACCTGAAAGTAACTTTATGATCTTGTCCAACTAATGCTGCTTTGGTCTGCCGTTGCAATTATCCATACCTGTATTGTGACTGTTTACATACTTAGCCCTTAAATGGACAGCAGTAGACACAGTGAACTGTGATGTCCTTGGTACGCTGAGATTGGTGGTTGATTGTCTTGTGTTGTTTTGCTAGTACTTGGAGCAGACTAAATTAAGAGTGAGCTCACGTTGAGATAAGATCAGTATTGAGTTTGTTTCAGGTGTTAAGTTTGTGAGGATGGTGTGTCTTCACAGTGGGAGCTTAATAATGGGAATCCTGACAATAGCAACAGTTTACGGGAAGAAATCTGATTTGTGTTAGTTTCATTTGACAGTTTGGGATGTTCTGGTCAGTTAGCAACACATCAGGTCATCAGTGATTTATGGCTCTAGGAACAGCTTATCTATTTAACACATCCAACAATGTTACATTAATATGAAATGACAGTTAAGTTATTAAGTGATATAAGTGATAAAGATTATGCCAGTAGTGTCATGTAACTATAAGACCAATCTGATTTGCAGGGGGTAGAAATCAATTCCTTTTTACTCTGATACTAATGTGTTGATCTGTCTGTATTATATTTATGCACATACTATACATCTAAGACTATATATATATATCTGTTAATTACAATGATGAGATTTTTACTAAAGTTATGATCTTTTCACAAAGAGTTAACTAATTTCCTTTGACTAGGACTTTGGAGATATTGATATTCCAAAAAGAAAATTAAACTTTGCAAGTTGCAAAACATGCACTGCCTTTCTTGTTGAAAATGCCCCGATTTGAGGTAATTCTCACTAGGACTCCATTAAATCACCCGTCCTTACTCAACCCTTACTTGTTGTGGAGTTAAATGACATTGGGCGTTCCTCCAACCTGCGTTACTATAAGGATTTATCTTCTCAAGGCTTTCAAGGTGCTCCGGCAAAACAAGTAACGCGCTCAGTCAAGCAAAAACAGCAAGGAAAATGCTTTACTCTCAACGTAAACAATTACAAAATGATGCCCCAGGCTGCTAAAACCCACTCTATCTGATGAGGGCCTTCTGTAACTCAGAGCCACTGCCAAAGGTTTTCAGACCACTACTGAAGTTGGATTGGCTCACACATTGGGTGCTGCCGACTGTAACACTATCATCAAAGCTGTCAGAAGATAAGTTGTGCTCGGTTGGAGTCATGGCCTACTTTGGTGAGCCCTGCCTTCTTGGCGCCACAGTGATAAAGGGTCAGCCATGGAGCTGGTGCTAAATTGTATAAGTTAAGACCTTGTCTCAGACACACACAGGAATACACAGAAGCTCTTAAAGACAAAGGGTGCACACACTGCACTATTTAAGTCTGATAACAATGGGGGAAAGGCTTGTAATAACTAGGCAAGAAATGTTATTAATGCCTGAAATGAAAACTATCTTGGCCAATTTCACACAAATTAAACCTCGACTTCCCCCATCATAGATCCATTTAATCATTTTAATTTAATTCACACACCCATGTGGACCCCCAGGCCATCATTTGCTTCTGTGTAGCACTTGTTGTACATACATCCTCCTACCACAACAAAGACGCATCAAGCTTGTCAGCGCTGTCCATCAAACTGTGTGCTTCAGCACAAGAATTAACCCAAGATTTATTGATATCAAGCAGCCATTTGTCATTAACTAAGACAGTGAGGTTTGTACATGACATAGATTTATCAAATAATCATTAGCCATTATTTTTTGATCCATGGATCCAATTGATTTAGGGCTAGTGAGGTTTTACCCTTCATCCTGATGGAGTGTAGCACTTGAACTATGATTGATCTGTTCTTTTGAATCATTTTGGGGGTTAATATTCTCACATTAATTTTTCCGGGTTTAAATATTTTTTCGGCTCTTCGGCTTTTTGATGAAGAATATACTGTGCAATAGACCACGTCTCATTATAATTATATTTCTACGGCATTGTTCTTTGTTTGTGACCCTTATAAGGCATTCAATTTCATTCTGTTGTATTGCTGCAGGCTAAAATGGCAGCTTTGTTACTTAGGGACGTCTATGAAATACATTTCTGATGAGCTGCACAGTCAGCTGCAACTTGCCATTATAACAGCAGGCTGAGGTCAGGTTTGTTCTTTCAAGAAAGGCAAAAGTATGGCATGGCTTCGTGTGTGCATGTAATGACTGAATCACTAAAATGTTTAGACTGGAGAATCCTCCAGTTTTGCTTGATATACTTGATTCTTCAGGACAACAACACCCATTTATGTTAACCAGTAAAATGGTAACCTTTGACCTTTTGGGTAAGGCCACCAGAGCACAGCATGAGCAGCTATATTATCACATTCGAGTGTCACATCCATTCTGCCAACAAACTAAAGGGCAAACATTAATCAGACAGCCATGCATGCTCTTTTCCTGCCTGATTAAGCCCTGTGTCACTCCCGCTCTGCTTTATTCAACTTCAGAGATCTTTTCTTTTTTTTATTGCCTTAATTTTCGTTCAGCTTTTCACCAAAAGCCATGCTTTCAGTAGTATTAGTGATGGTACAGATGGTTTGCTCTTTAAGTCGTAATGTTTGCACAACATCCCCAATGCACTAATTGTTCAAGTGCTAAAGAATATACTAAAGCCCAGCACATTGTCCTTGAGTTTTAAGCTAGAAACGATGTCTTTATGTTCAGTAATGTTTCCAAATAAAGCCAGATTGCTGTCAGAACAATATCCCTTGATAACAAAAGCAACATCTGTCTAGTTGAAGATCAGTTAAGACACTTAGAAGTCTCCTCCCCACTTAGGAAGGAAGGTGTGTGTCAGACAGCAGGTAACAAGAACAAATAAGAGTTGAACTTGTCTCTTCATCCTCTAAATCTCAAAGTTATTTTATCATTATAGAGGGCAACCGGAGCTGGTCTTGAGCTGAGAGCAGGACTAAACAGAATCAACAGTAACTTTTATGAGAGCTTTTGTCACGCACCGTAATGTTGGTTATTGTGTACATTGTGACAGATCTGATCCAAGAGCGTTTCCATCTGCTCTGTATCTGTGCTGTGTTTAAAAGGACTGGGACCAGATGAGGTTTTTCTCTTTGCAACCTTTCTGTCAGAGGTCCTTGCCAGCAGAAATGTTTGGCAATATTTTAAATATTCATGTTTGGTCAAGCTTTCTCCAACTTAGCCATTTCTGCTGAGCATTTTAATCATCAGGTCACATTTTATTTGTTCTGTGGGTATATGACCAAATACAAGGGCAACAATTAAAACAATTAATCTAAATTCAAAATCGCAATATGGCCTACTGCAATATGGAAATTGCAGACACAATATTTGTTAAAGGTGAAATTTGTGTCAAAATACCTTTTTAAATATAATGTTGTGCTGCAGAGATAACCTGGCCAACACATCATATTCTACAGACTTAAGAAAACATCTTTGTTTGGGACAGATCACACCATATGATTATTTTTTCAATGTTTTTTAATGAAAATGATGATAATAATAATGTAGAAGTTAAAGTAGTTTATGTTGTTTTTCTGTTAGAAATGACTGTTAAACTGGATAATAAAACAAAGTTCTGTGGCGTTCATTGTTTGTGTTTCTTCATGTTTCACAGAGAGTTTAAGCTGAGCCAGACCAACAACAAAGATAGAAATCATATCACATCCATACAGGGATAGGAGTATACAACAACAGAATACAGCAGTATAAAACAAATAACACACTGGTATTGGATCAGTACTCATAATAATAATACTTAATAATAATACGTAGTAATACATAAGTTCAGGTATCAGAATCTGTATTGGGAAGCAAAAAATGGACCATCTCTACTTTAAGGTAGACTGACCTACACTCCAACCACAACAACCTTTGTCAGGTATTGTTTTTCTCTTGCCCAGTAGTTTTACACTGAGTCATTCATCTGCTCACAGCCAATTTTCCACTGGACCTCCATGATGTTGTCAAACCAGGTTGCAGATTTATGATGTCATTTTTCACAGCCACAGCCATAGTTGCTTTTGGTAAACGGACAAGAGGAAAAGATTGTGCCAAGGAGAATGCTGGACTAGGTGTGAAAACAGTTGACACCTAATGAGATGTCGTATTACACCCTGACCTACAATGTGCTAGGAAACCTGTTAAAAAGTAATGTACCCCAGTGAACTAGATGCTCGTGAATTGCAGGAATACCTAGAACTTGCAGTGATGTAATGAATCCCTTGCTGCTGTGAAATTGTGAGTTTCCCCATTGTGGGATTAAAAGGATGTTGAATCTTTGAACTTGCAGTGATACCTTGAACTGCTACAGGTTTACATGTAGATGCACACAAATAGAACAGCAGCTCGTATACCACAGATGTTGTTACCATTCAAGTTCCATGTAAACCAGATTTGTGTGCTTGTGTTCAAGTTTCTGTGCTTGTTAAATTTACTTCTGGTACGTCTCATAATAAAATCAAAACAATCATGTTTAAGTCTGCCTTTTGGAGCTGCGGCTTTAAACTAATATGCTGCAAAATACTTTGTTGTTGTCCTGAAGAACCAACTATGAGGATGCCTTATGTCTATATGCACTTTAATAGACCCTCACCTCTTGCATGTCCAGTTTCCGAGAATGTACTGAGGCTGCTAGTTGCCTGGGTAACCGTAAGACCTAATGCTGTATTTCCTAGGATACCCTCAGATTGTCCACAAGCGCGGGGTGAGAGCTCGACTCATGAGGCTCTTTCCATGCTCCACAGCCAAAAAGCCATCCTCCAGTAATCAAAGCAAGTGGCTCTTCCAAGGCTCTCTGTCTCTCTCTGTGATGAGGTTTTTGTTTTTGTTGTTGACTAAAAAGCCTTTCTTCCTTTCTGTGGCTCTTTGTATGGGTGCCACACACTCAATGTAGGCTTTTAGACAAAAACGATTGCTCGAGCTGGAGTTAAGCTACAGTACAACACTCCTTTTTAGAAATCTTTTTTTTTTACCATTTCAAATAGTTTTATAGTTGAATAAGTAAAAAAAAGGATGTTAAATGTGTGACTTCTAATGATATTTATATGCATATTACACTTTGCTGTAAAAATGTTCTTGATTTTCAACATGTATTCTGTTACAATTGAAAATATATTATATTCATATAAATATATTAAAATGTTCATTATCCATTCAGATTATCTAATTATGACGCAGCTATACATCTACACATTCTGGACTAATTTGATGAAGAGAATAAGATTAAGCAGCTATTTTATTTCCTTATCAGTTACCATCACCTATGAATACAAAGCATTAGCTCCATAGCATCAGGTTAGGTGGTCGGTGAGAAGCCGTGGCCTTTTGGCTCTGGGTCAAAGTAATACCCTTGGAGCTAATGAGGCATTTAGACACCGTGTCACACTTCAGGTATGTGAAAGGACCTGCGCCAACAAGACAAGTCAAACGCAGTGCTGCGAGGACAGTGCTGTCGTTGACAGGGCCCAGACAGCTTCTGCCATCATTACAGGCCCATTAAAAAGTTCCACAGGGTTCATTAAGAGGCATCCTGCCCACGGGAATTTTGTTCAATAACACTAATTATCTCTGCTGTTGTGTTTGGTGTAGAGAAGAAAGGTGCTTTTTGTCTTTTATTCATTTTGTGAAGTAACATTTGCAGATAAAGAACCGGATATAACAAGGAGAAAACAGGGCTTCCAAATAGATTTTCTCTATTGTCAAGAAGGTTATCTAGAATGTGTAACCATTGCATGCCAAAATGGGACATTATGGATATAAAAGATGCAAAAATCTAGGTTTCTTTGCTTACTTTTGCTGTTATTTGGCAGTGTATTGGGATATCTCAAATTTTATCGTCAAACATGCTAATTTGCAAAGACTCAGCAGCATCTGTTCACATCTGACTTTCTTCCTCCTCCTCTCCAGACAGCGTTGAAGATGAGCTTGAACTGTCTACAGTCCGCCATCGCCCCGAGGGCTTGGAGCAACTGGAAGCCCAGACAAGTTTCACCCGAAAGGAGCTACAGATCCTTTACCGCGGCTTCAAGAATGTAAGCAACAAACATAATGTACAGCTCACTGGACTTTCTATTCTTTTGTAAATCTCTGTCTCTTTGATATAAACAAGATTTGATTTGATTTATTCTTCTGTAATCAAGCATCTGTATTTGAAAGCGTTGAGCCATTCACATTGTATGCGCAAGCTGCAGCGCTGTACTATGAAACCCATTCTTGTCAATTGCTTACACACGCGAGAACTGGCCTGCCGCTGCGCATTTTTCTGCTTGTCCGCTCTTGCGCGTGCCATGGTCAAAGTTCAACATGGTTCAACTTTGACCGCGGCACGCGCAAGAGCTGTGCTGTGACGTGCATTCACTTGTGTGAAAAAACAAAAAAGTAAACACAGAATAAACGTGGATCCTCAAATGGAACATGGACGAGAGGATGATGTTGGCCATCAGTGATCTCCCAGAGCTGTACCACACAAGTGTGAGGTCGTACAGAGACCTCGGACGCAAAACTATGCTGTGGTGCATATTTCCACCATAATAGGCATGTTAGGTGTGTATCTTATTGTAGCCTCTGAAATTAAATCATTTAGGTTTGTTTTAGCTATGTGAAATCAACATGGACATGTTTCCACTGAAATACAATCATAACTATGTTACATTTTTTCTCACTTTGGTGCATTTTTCAAATCATAATTTGCATTTGTACAACAGTAAGTGCATTTCTTAAAACAATTAGAGTAAATTGCGCCGCAGAGTGACTGACCTGCAAAAGTGTGTATCTTGCTGGAAATATTTTGTTTATGTGTCCAAAGCAAGTCTTTATACCAATGACCCAATCAAACTGACAAGTCCCTACGTTTATACCAAGACAGTGACAATGCTTTGTGTTGTTGTCCATATTTAACAGTTCACTCTGTAAGTATAGTCTAATGAACAATACACATGAAAGGGAGCACTATTCCCTATGTGACAAATTACACATTACTATCATCTCTGATCTGAGAAATGTGCCAAAGCAACTGAGAAGAACTGTACTGTTGTGAGCTGCAAAAACCAAATACCAAGTTGATTACACAGCGCCATACAGGTATTTGTAGGATATATTTGTATGTTTATATGAAGTAAAATATGTTACATGTTGCATATGTACACAAGTCTTGTTTGTTTTCATTGAAGTTCACATGTAGGTAGTTAGGTATACGGCCTTTACACAGAATAACTTCCCATTTACAAGTGTGTAGGCTCCAGTTTTGGAGGAATTAATTGCATATATGCAATAAAGTGTTTTCCAGAGTATGAATGAATGATAATGAATATATGAATTTAGGCTGTTGCATAGCTTTATAATACCCAACTGCAATGACTGCAGACCTCTTACTTTTGTATATATAGTGCTGAGATGCAACATTTTATTTAGGAATAAAAACCCATTCATAACCCATCAGGGAAATCGTAGGCCCGACTCTCGTCAGCAGTCTGACAAATTACCCTTGGAACCGGTCCCAGTGAAAGCAGAGCTCCTTCACCAGCCGGAGTTCCCCCAACTGCTCTCTGGACCTGAGGGTCTCGTGCACCCACACCCTTCTTGCTGCTGCCTTCCTCCGTATATCCCCCAACCAGGGCAAGTGCCAAGGCTTTCTTTTAGTTCAAAGACAAGAACATCTTCACAAGCAAATCACTACTGGAATGCTGTGTATCCTACACAATGCCGCATGTAGCCTACTACAAGTCTGATGTAAACACCGGACGCAGACGTGACGTGCATTCAAATATTGGCGCATGTAGGACGGAAATGTAGAAAATGTTGCCTATTTTGCGCTGAGCCCGATTTAGTTGACTCATCTACATTGTGCACTAAATGTTGTCGTGCCCAGTCACTTTCTCTACATTGTTCACTGTGCCAATGATAATTAGGTCATATTGCCAACACATTGTGGAAGATTTCCAATCAGGTCAAAGTCCTCCAGAGCAGCCCATATCAAACCACCTCACTTCATTGTCACCTCTGATGTGAGGCGTAATGAGATGACCCAGAATTAACTCAACCCAAATTGTCTGGCAATGAAAGAGAGGAGTACTATGATAGAGGAATTCCCATGGGGCTTCAGTTTCCTGTTGAGCCTGCACTGTGCTCCAGTCAAGTCCCTGCAAAGCCTGCCCATTAGTCCACTTCCACTTGAGACAGAGTCAGAAGTAAGAACTGTACTAATGAGGCCTTTAATTTGTGCCACACACTCTGCCTGACTTCCCTTAACGCTGAGGGAGAGAATCTTGCATATGTCTATAGACACCATCCCTGTTTTGTTTTTTTACGTTACTGCATTCTATATTTAGCCACTCCAGTGGGATTGCTCTAGGAATCCCACTGAAGGGATGGCAATGTCAGTCAGTTGGATGGTTGGTCTGTCTTTCCACCACTTTGTTCAAAGTTTTCACTTAACCAGTGAAATATCTTTTCTCTGAGGTTGAGTAAAATGTCTTGACGATTGAATAGATTTTCATGAAATTTGGTGCAAACATTTAACTTTCCTTAGCTTTGGTAATCCCCATGATTTTTCATCTACCACCAGGTCAGATTGTTCCAATTCTTTAATTTACGACCAAATATCTGCAAAACTAATGACATTCCCATCATCCTCAGCAGTAATCTCTCTACTACTTCTCCTCTGTGTTTAGTGCTAATTAACCAATGTTAGCATGCTAACACACTTACCTGTTGTTCTCTGCTTAAGTACAGAGCTGCTGTAGACTCTTAGAATTCTTACATTGCAGATTACAGCATTATTTTATGCTGATGATAGACCTCCTTTTTATTTTTATTCAACGCTACGCATAATAATGCAGATAATGTTGCAGATAATGTTGTGGCAGAAGTCCAAATAACACCAAGGCAAAGAGTCATGGCACTTAAATGACTGCTCCTAAATAGCTTTTGTCCATCACTAAGTCCAAAGTGTAGCTCATTTTTTAACTATCAGGGTCAAACAGCTCATCTCTGTCTTGCCCCAACCCAGTGACATTGGTAGAGCTTTTAAGGCCAGCCAGTCTAATAGAAGCTGGCATGGTTCCCATGATGAGAAATTTGGTCTTTTGTCCTTGTTGTCCAGGGTTTCGAAGCAAATTGCATGCCTATGGGTGGCAGGATGAGGTCATTTGTCACTCGCTTGTAGCGCAGATTGTCAAAGTGGAGCTTTGTCTTAGATCTAGCAATATGTCTAGAAGGGACAAAAACAAGACCTCTGGCTCTGTGTCTCGCTTTTAAGGTGGAATTTTAGTAACACTCACCTTAAAGGTATGAGAGAATCCATTGTTTCAAAAATCCCTTGACCTCAGACTACAGGAAATAACACAACATTGTCCTCACGTCTGGCTAAATCTGCTAGGCTTTCACAGTTCACAGTCCAGGGCACTGCCTCAGACATCAGATTAAGATCTCACAGTTTCAATTCCATCAGTGATGATGCCTTTGTTCACAGGGTTATTTCATTCCCCACACCGCTTATTACGCTTCGCTTCACAAGTCTCGGAAAGGAATTTCATGCCTGGCAAGTTTTGCATTTCACAGATTGTATTTGTGATTTTTTTTATCATGGATGAGCTAATCTTACAAGCATATCAAATGAATACAAATACATTTTATGACCTATCACTACATCTAATGTGTTTAGGCAGTGAATAATGTGTAAAATGCAACATGAACCGGAAAATGAAAATGACACCCTCACTTGTTTATCATTGCACACAACATACTACTTATATTATTCCAATTGCTCTTTGCCCATCATTTTAGTTTTGATTTAATATACAGATGAAAACCTCCAATAAAAAATGGGAGATAAGATATTAAAATAAACAGCTATAAGTGCACCTTGACCATAACCTTGCATTTTAAGAAATATATGTTCACATGTGTGTGTCACTGATGCAGAGAAATATGTATTAAAAGATAAGTGTTGCCAAAAGCTCAATATTAATGGAGAATCCCGGCAAATATTTATGTTAATCTTGATCGCTATAAATATGCGAGTACTTTGAATTGAAAAAACCCCGACCTGAATCGGTGCAGGCAACACTGAGTAGCTGCAGCTACGTGTACGAACTTCTACTGAGCTAAAACGGCCGTTAACGGGGCAAGTTTTAAAGAGCCTTTGTGCCTCTTAACAGACACACAATGTCTGTAAAACATGAACAGGATTATTATTATTCCATTCATATATATATATATAAATATATATATATATATATATAAATATATTCAGACCCATATATATATATATATATATATATATAAAGTGCTCTACATGCGATCTTTTTGCTGATTTTAATTATGAGATGATCCGTGATCCGATATTTTGATTTTCAAACAAAACACAACCTGGTTGAACACAATTATCAAATAGCAGCTATCATTCTAAAAAGTGTATATAAACTGCTAACAGCTAGCTAGCTCTATCTGCTAACCAAGCTAGCCACTGGCAAGGCGTCGATCAAGTCGGACACAAATCTAACCGGCATGCAACGGGCAAGACAGGGTAGGTGAATTAAAACAACGCCTGAGTTAAAAATTATCATCTTGATGTTAACAGCTAAGGGCCCCAAGCTCATGATGTACAGACATATTAATTGCATTGTGTGTTTGTTAAGAGGCACAAAGGCACTCTAAAACTTGCCCTGTTAACTGCCGTTTTAGCTCAGTGGGAGCTTGTACATGTAGCTGCAGATACTCAGTGTTGCCTTCACCGATTCAGGTCGGGGGATTTTTAATCAAAAGTACTCACATATTTATAGCGATCAAGATTAACATAAAAATTGGCCGGAATTCTCCTTTTAATGACCCATGTAATGAGCAGTGTGTGAATGTGGTCCTGACCTTTAGCTATGCAACATCAAAGGTTACCCTGGGACCTTAAGGGAGTTCAGGCATCAAGTGAGTGTAACTATTTCACTGAACTTTAAATTGAATTGCAGAGGCGTTTGGCATGTGTTGTACGTGATGATAACCAGATAACACACTTGCTTCTTTCTCAATCGAAAAACTGCCTCCCTCGCCAACGTCCTCATGGGCTGAAAGGAGACGATAAAATGCGATCAGACAAATAATCAGTGTGAGACGCAGTACAACAATCACAAAGTTTTACTAACCTTTAATTTTCCTTAGCAAGGTTAGAAGAAGCAGACTTGGAACACAGCCATTTGTATATCACGCTCCCACTTAATAAGGTGGTTATTAGTTTTGGCAGCTGTAATTGCCCATCTGTGTACAAACACACACACACAACAGTGCACAGATGTGAAATTACATGTTTGAAAAATCTCCCCCTCCTCATTTTAAGTACTTAATTGCATGACATTTCCTTGCACTTCCTCAACAAAAGGTTGATCGTTGACAACCCATTCTCTGCAATGTCTCAGAACATAAACAATGCTTTAATTAACAGAAGCTCTACTAAACAACAAAGAAGAAGCCTACTGTCTGTGTCAAATGTACAAAGATGCTTTGGAGCGGCTTTGCTTTAGATTGGGTATGTTTGTTTTCTTCCACTTCTGGACATTTCTGCGGTCTTTGCTGGAAAATAATAATATAGTTTAGTAAACTGAGAAATTTTGTAAAAATACTCTTATTTATTTTCTTGAGTTAGATGAGAAGATTGACACCACTCTAGTGTCTGTCTGTTAAATAGGAAGTTACAGCCAGGAGAAGGTTAGCTTAGCATACAGCGGAGACTCCAGAAAGTAACAGTTAAGAAACAGATCATAGCATGTTAACACTCTAAACTAAGATGGTCTGCAGCTACGTCTACAAGCTTCCACTGAGCTAAAATGGCCGTTAACAGGGCAAGTTTTAGAGAGCCTTTGGGGCAGGATCGAGACAGGGTAGGTGAATTAAAACAATGTCTGAGTTCAAAACGCATCTTGATGTTAAGTAAGGGCCCTGTTCATGTTGTACAAACATATTAATTACATTGTGTGTTTGTTAAGAGGCACAAAGGCACTCTAAAACTTGCCCCGTTAACTGCCGTTTTAGCTCAGTGGGAGCTTGTACGTAGCTGCAGATACTCAGTGTTGCCTTCACCGATTCAGGTCGGGGGATTTTCAATATCTATAGCAATCAAGATTAACATAAAATTGGCCAGAATTATCCTTTAATTTGGCCCACAATATAAATCCAATACTACTCAGTCTGTCCACCATGGAGCGTAATTCTCCACATGCCAAAACGATTTTGATTTATATGCTAGTTTAATGAGAACCAGCATATACAGACTCTTCACACACTCTCTTCATTGAATCGGGTTGCAGACTGCCAACCTACAATATGCAGACAGACTTGTGCTCATTCTGTCTCTATAACCCTCAAAATTCTTGACCTCATCTCACCCCACAAGATATGCAACTGGATCTGTGAGACAACAGAAGAAGAGGGTCAGGAGATTCATCCAGACAACCTCAAAGCATCCTCTTAGCTTAAAACACAAGGAGCCCTTTTGAAGCGAGACATCTTTATATCTTCACCCCCACAGTTCTATTTCCTAACATGGCTGATGAAACATGGTCACAGGAAGGAGGAAACCCAGTATTCCATGTGATTTGTACTAGCTTGTTCACATTGAAAAATAGTTTGTTAGTTTCTTACAAACGTAGAATAGATTTTAAAGCCAAACATTGCATTCTCAGATAAAGAAACAGAAAATGTAGTAATGTAATGTATATTTCCCCTATTTATTTTTTCCACTATGGCCGTTGTTTATTTTCTTGTATAGAAAACCCTAGAGACACATGTGCCTCTCGGTTTGGAAATTGTCTATTTAGAGGGAGCATTTCCCCAGTTCCAAAGATTCACTATCCTGCTGCAAAAAAAAAGAAAAATTGAAGCTGCAAAACTGTCTGCCTTTATCACCACACTGTGCTGAGAAAGGTTATCCAGGTTGTCTTTGCTTGGCCCGTTTCCTTTAAAGGGATGTTATGTAAGATTCGTCAGTCTTTTCTACTGAAGGCTCCCAAACAACCACAGGTGGGTGACACTGAATGACTGTGGACACGATATCTATTGAGGCTGGGAGGGTTTGCAGTTTGAATACCACCAAATTGAACAGGAGCCTGTATCATCTTCCAGTATTACATGCTGTTGGTCAGAGAAACTGTTAAAGTTTAGTAAGGAAAATGTCTTTAGTAAAATAAAATGTTGCCCCTCTAAATGCTTCTTACCTCAATAGACTGTCAAATAAAATGATCCAGAGACGAACTAGCAACTTGGTTTGAAGTGAACGAGTAACTTAACGTCAAATTGAAAGACAGCGGTGGATAATTTCAGGTCTGTTGTTCCCAACAGTGATGTCACAGTATACTTCACACAGTACACTTCTACGTCACTCAGGGTTCAACAATAAGGATTGGCCGATGCACCGGCTAGTATTTATACCACTTGCCCGTTCAGGCATCTTCGTATCAAAATCATTTCATCATTATCAAGAAATGAGTTGGCGCGTGATGAATTTGATAATCTTTTTTCAAAAGAAATTTACACGTTGACTTTTTTTTTGACCCCAACGCTTTTTCTGATGTATTGCAAAGCAAAAAAATTTCTCTGAATTTTTTGTACAGGGGCCAATAATAATTGATAATAACCGGACAAGTTAAAAAAACCTTATCACTGAAACACCGTACGTTTTTACCACTAGAGGTTAGCAAAAACAAGATTTTCAGCTGCTGTTAAGTTGCTCTTTAAATATTACATATTGTCATATGATTTCATATTTTTTACATTTTTCCCTAGGTAATGAGCACGTTTGAAGGCTGGCTTTAGTTTGTCTTCTTGCCTTAAATGTTTAAAATCCTCTATAGAAGTGTTTAAAGACATATAAAACTAATCTGTCTGATAGGGTTTTTCCAAAAGATAAAAAAAGAAAAGTTTAAAAATCCTTAAAATTACATCATCGCCTTCCCCTTCATTAAAAAAAATCAGTCTATGAATATGCAGTTATTGTTCATTTTATAAATTTACCCATTGGACGCAAGACTCCCCCTCCCATCTTTCAGGGAAGTGTGTGCACTGGAGCTTTCAGTTTGAGTCCCACTCACGAGTTGTATATTGGACCATGATTGGCACTTCCTAAACTCAGATTCAAGGCGATGACTTTAGTATAGGAAGAAGTCTTTAATATAGATGCTGAATGATGTGCCATTTCATTTTGTCTTCCAGGAATGCCCAAGTGGAGTCGTCAACGAAGAAACGTTTAAAGACATCTACGCACAGTTCTTCCCTCAAGGAGGTGTGTGTCATGTGAGCCTGCTGGTTTGTTTTTGCAGCTTGTGTTATCTCCTCTTGGGGCTGGACTGACACAAATTGCCTTTCAATCGTGTTTAGACAAATTGCACCAAGTCCAGAGTACTTTTAAGTAAAAACGTCCATCCAAGGAGATGTGTGTGTGTGTGTGTGTGTGTGTGTGTGTGTGTGTGTGTGTGTGTGTGTGTGTGTGTGTGTGTGTGTGTGTGTGTGTGTGTGTGTGTGTGTGTGTGTGTGTGTGTGTGTGTGTGTGTGTGTGAGAGAGAGGGGAAGAATGAGAAAGCAGTTTTTATTTATGCAGGCCGGTGTTGTTCACTGCTTGCTGTCTTCATAATGGAAAAGATTGGAACAAGATAGAAAACATTAGGAGGCTTTGATATATACCTTTTCAGAAAGAAGAAAGGCAGACATATATATATATATATATATATATAATGGCTCGCCTACAATGGTAAAAGTGTTTGCTCTAAGCATGTTGTTCTTCTCTCTCATCATGACCAAAAACCCATTCTGATTCTAAGAAGTTCTCCAGAAACAAAAATTGGACCCATTGTCTCTTGTTTCTGATGGTGTTGATTGAGCTGTAATCACAGCAGAGTTTTTTTTTAAATTTAATACAAATGGTTTTCTTTTTCCCCCCATAGATGCTTCAACATACGCACATTTCCTGTTCAATGCATTTGACACAGACCACAATGGCTGTGTGAGTTTTGAGGTAGGACCCGTGTCTTCCTATTCCTAAAGAATCAATGAGTAGCATACTGCATGTGTGTGTGTTGAGAATGTCAACAATCCCAAAAGTCTTGTCCATCACAGAATTTTGCTACAAAACTACATCAAACTAAACATTTTCCAACTCTGTGAGCCCCCAAGGAATTACACTGTGACATTATGTAAACTGCAACCCCAACCATATTAAATTAGCCCAAGGAAGTCCACTTGAGATGCTATCAACATGTGATAAATATTTATGAAGGGCATATATTTGCTTATTAGGACAGAAAAGATATCATTATGCCAACCAGTGCAGTGAATTCAGTTCAAAAGTATGGGGAGTCCCTGAGGGCCAACACAGATTATGAGACAGTTAATAACTTGAATAACAAGGAATTTTGATTCATAGCATCTGTAGTATTGCTGTTTGCCTCTAATTAATGCCTGACATAATATTCTTGCAGAAAGGTTGAGGCATGAAATCAGCTGAAATACTACCTACATGTAATGTGCATGGTGAATATTTTTGTTTTTGTTTATCTCACAGGTTTTAGAGTACTTGTTGTTTACATAACACTCATTTTTTAAATGTGTATATTTTATACAGTTCTCAGTGAAGCTTGTTTTCACTGCAGGATTTTGTTATGGGCCTTTCTATCCTTCTGCGAGGCACAATCCAGGAAAAACTCAACTGGGCTTTCAACCTGTATGATATCAATAAAGATGGATATATCACTAAAGAGGTATGTCCCAACCGTCCATCAATGAACAACCTAAATATCCACCTGTTATTTGAAGTAGATTTCAAGGCTAGAGTTTTTCTCAATGGTACAGTTCACCCAAAAACAGGTGCAAAGTCTTTACTGTGTTCACCATCACAGTCTCATAGTTTAGCTTGTTAGCATGCTAACATTAGATTAATTTCACATAACACAAAGTACAGGCAGGTGGCGATGTAATTCGTTTTGCAGGTAATAAGTAAGTTTTGACCTGATAATGGCGTGGGATGGTAAGTCAGGGGTCACCTGAGGTGGACTAGCCTAGAGACCAGACAAGTCTGCAGGCTCATGTTCCTTATGCTCTGGCTGGCAGATACTCCTGCCCCCCCCAGCCAGACCCTGGGCAGAATAACCTTTTACCTCTGAACTCCAAGGCTCTTCCCCATCTTGCCTGTATCCTGGGACAGGTTTCCTGAAAGGACGCATTTCTAAGGACTGTCTTTGTCTGCTGGCTTGTTAGAGGAGAAAAAAAAACGTAATACATTGTTTCCAAACAACAATTGTGAAATGTCCATTATAATAATCATCTATCATCTATCAATAATGATCACGATCAACCATTTATGTCGGGGCAGGTTTAAGATGATTACTGACTGAACGTAGAACGAATCTCAGATCAAACCAGTTACGGGGTTTTGATCAAATACGAATCAAGATTCTATTACTGTATCGCTGCTTATTGTACTCTCTTCAAATGTTTGGCTGTAATTTGAGAAAGGGTTTTCCTGCTTAAAAGTGTACCAGGGACCTCCCCCACTTGCATGTGTTGCTCTGAGCTACGTCGTCCCCTTGCTCTGATAGGTTGTGGATCTTTTCAGTGGTGTCCGGAGGCATTTTGGTTGCCACCGTTGATAATACTCGTGGGTATTGGAAATTTTACTCAAAATCACAAATGTGCTCGAGGAGATGTCAGAAAAGAATCAAAGTCATTAGGATTCATCCTCCTATGATCACAGCATGTCATGGCAATCTATCAACACGCTTGATAAATATCACTTTCTTGAATTTTAATTAAGTTTAAATTAGTTTTTTTTAGCATTTTTGCTATTTATTTGTGTATGTTGTATTTGTATTGATCTTGTGTATTTGTCACTGCTGCGAAGCCAATTGCCCTTCTGGGGACAAATAGAGTTCTACTTGACTTGATTAAATACTAGTGCTACTTTCCCTAGAGCCTAAGAAGTCGACAGTGAAACTGTTACTCTGGATAACCCACAAACTTCACAGTGAACAGTTTTCATAGAGACTCTTTCTTTCAGCAGAAGTACTTCCAATAAAAAACGTCGACAGTAAGGTCTGTGGATTAGCCAGAGGAACGGGAACATTGCCTCTTTTCAATTTCTAAATGTAATTTTTCAAATTTTTGATGGAATTCCATTCACCATTCCATTCACCTTCCAATTGAGTTGAAGTAGCAGCAGAAATATCTAAAGCTCTAAATGTCAGGCACATGAAGCCAAAAGGATCTGCATGGCTTTCCATTTGGACTAAATGAGGAGTGGCTTTTTTTGTAATTTGGGAGAACTGACTATTGTCTGTGTCGCAGGAAATGCTAGACATCATGAAGGCCATCTACGACATGATGGGAAAATGCACGTACCCTGTCCTCAGAGAGGAGACGCCTCGTCAGCATGTAGAAGTATTCTTTCAGGCAAGTGTGTCGTTGGCAGCGCTCGCTGCACTGTAAATGTCAGTCACCGTATAGAGGCCGCTTCTCATCTTTCCTTGTGTCCGTCTCCAACAGAAGATGGACAAGAATAAAGACGGAGTGGTAACCATCGACGAGTTTATCGACAGCTGCCAAAACGTAAGCTGGACATCCCGACACATCTCTTTCACTACTGCTGGCACACTTGTGTTTTTCTCATGACGTTGTTTCTGTTTGTGCGCAGGATGAAAACATCATGCGGTCGATGCACCTCTTTGAAAATGTTCTTTAACTTTTGGCTGACTGCGGATGCTTTGGAAGAGGACATCATCTTTAGCTTGGCCCAATAACTGACATGGACTCATACTGTGTACTGCGTGCTATGCAGACTTTTGATCATAGATAAAATATTGTTCATTACTGTGGGCTGCAAGTAGAAGTAGGCAATATGGTGCGAACACTCTGGAATGAGTTTCATTTTGGAAGTGTTATTAAATACAAACCTTTATTAGATAAAAAGTAAATAACAGAGGAAAAAGGTGAAAATGAAAAAATCTTAACTTCGAGCTCTCTACCATTACTCTCTGGAGAGTCTTTCTATTCTGCAAACTGCATTAGCCTCCGACATCCTACACACACAGGGAAAAGAGATTAGTGATGAAGGGGTTTTAGAGAGAATGCTTCTATCTCTGCAGCCTTGACTTTTATTTACTGCCAAGTGGAATCACTGTGACTTTTTACAGCATAAAAAAACAGAACAAAATACCTGAGGTAACTTCACCCCCCCCTCTCTCAGTTTTTACATTCCAGACTGGCTCTCAATTCCAGAGTGTTCTTACCCCGACTTAGTTACCCATTGTGGTTGGTCTTTTTTTTTTGCTCTTTCAAGCATTTAGAAAAAAAAGAAAGCATACCTTTTTAAAGTGTATATACTATAGATAAAGCATTAGATAAAAACTCTATGAGAAACTTTTAGACTTTGTTCATGTTTACTTGCCAACTAGAATGAGACAACACAAGGATTGTATTGATGTCAAAAGCGGACCATAATATCAATGGTTTGTCTACAGAAGCACACAGGTAGCTACGTTTCCCATGAGTATAGAATAAGACGACGATATCTTTTATCATAAGATCAATGCTGCTTTCAGTGGATGTTCATTTAACTGTATGTATATTTCCTGTAAAGTAAACCATCTATCAATATGTTTTTATTTTTTTGAAGCACTGTTTAGGAGTTTACACTCAGAGCAGTGTTTGAGGTTATTTATACTGTATGGTATTATGGTCATTGTAAAAAAGATTGGTTGTACAGTATTAAATAAAAGTTCTTTAGATTTGTTCATATAATTCACTGTTTTAACCAGAAAGGGCAGTGGAGCACTGTAACTTTGGATTCTACACTCTTTGGGGGTTGTCGACTAACACGCTTTCTGCAGTTTTCCTCCTCCTCGTCCAGCTGCCCTCACCCATTCAGCCTGATCGGGTCCTGCTGCCTGTGATTAAAGCCTTGCTTGGCCCCAAATGTGAGCAAACACAAGGCATGCTGGGTACTCTCACTAACTTGACTTCCTGTTGCTCGTTGGAAACTACTGGAGAAGTGTCTGGACACTATGTGAGTTACTGAGTGTTCCAATCTGAATTTTTCTATCTTCTTTTCACAATGATTGGATATTGGATACAGGAAGTAGCCATCAAACCAGCGAAAGTCTGATATACACTTCAGAATTGGTTGATGTTTGGAATTCTTTGACAACTGATCATGTTGATTTACATTCAAAGTGTTCATACAGTATTTTCCTAAACTGAATAGTCACAAACCTAAAACCGTGTCCTCAGTGAGGCATGTTGGCCATCCATTAGTTTAGTAAAGAACATAGCACATTTTTCTCAATTGTTATCTTTTTACACATGTTATTGGAGATAATGTGTATATTTCCATCAAGAAAATACCATTTCTTCCTGTGATTTGTGTTTGTTTGCCTTACTGTTTGTAAAAATGTTATATGTTTTTTGGTTGGCAACTCCATTTTAATCTCAGAAATATAATTATGAAAAGTAACTGCTTAAATGGAGGGAAAACATAGTTTGCAACATTACCCACTTCTGAATATATCTACAATGTATCCCAGTGGATGTTCTTTCTGAAAACAATATAACATTTCTACACTTCTTCTGTAAATCATATCCAAAGTCAGCTATCTCTGACAAAAGTGAAAAAATAAACTATACACCTTAAACTTTCAAATGTGTGTTAAATTACTTAATACACTTAAGTAACACAATTTAAATCTGTAGAATATTGCACATTTGCACACGGTTATCAGGATCACTTGCATTCTCAAAATTTTCCTCAGAATTTCAAAGCTTTTTTTTGCAGACTTAAACAAAGTAAAATAATTTAAAGTCAGAATCTATATATGTTAAAACATTTTATTCTTTGCCTGTTTATTCTGTAATTTTGGAGCGTACATACACTTCAATTCAGAACAATTACAGTTCTAGCTTTGCAAGTGTTACATGAAATTTATTGTAATATCTCATGGTGCATGCTTTATAAACCAGATTAGCAGATCACATTGTGGATCAAAAAGCATATTATTCTGAATAGTCTGACTGATGATCATGTGACACCCCCTCATGGTGGCAAGAGGATAACACACACTAGGACAAAAATACTATTTGCCAACAGGAGTAAATGTCATGAAATAATAAACAAAATGAATATTGTTTGATATGTAAATATTGCTTTTAGTGTTCATTTTGGACTGTGCCCTTGTACTTGAATTTTTAATTTTTTTGTAATAGTAAACTATCCAAAATTCCACCTTGGACACTGTACAGTAGATTTAATGAGAAAGGTGACCACCGATCAGCAGACTGAATGTGGGTTACCTTACGTACAGTACTGTAGCTCTGGCTTGCAAGGAAGTTTGTCAATTACATTTTACATTGAATATATTTTCTTCAAAAGCAATGTATATGTATGAGGTTTCTCTGTGTTGAATATTTACACAAATATATTCACATTGTTAGATACATTCTTTGATTAATTTTCTGCACTGTACAAAGGCTAAAAGAACAGAGCAACAATAGTTATGTCAAGAATTTAATTCAGACAAAATTTGTTAAGGGTTTGGAATAAAATATACATGGCACACAACGACCGTGAATGTCCATAAATCAACTCAAAAAACAACCGTCCATCTTTCCAGTTCAATTGATATCACTTCTTTAAATATTAAGGTACTCAAATCACCTGAGATAAGTTTGCATACAAACCAAAACGACTGAAATAGACCTCTAGGACATATACTTTAACATATGTTTCTAAAACTATCATATGAACTTAAGGCAAATGGTCATATTTTGCAAACATAGGTTGTGTATTTCATGTACAAAAAGACTTTTTGTAGGCCACACATAGACAAACTGTATCAAATGCATACATGAATTACACAGAGGCAATTACCTCTATAAAGACAAGCAATGCAATATGATATGATCCCACTGCTGTACTCAAGACTGAAATACTACATATCATTACAGAAAATTTTGCAGATTATAGTTGGTGTCACAAGATTTTACTGAATATGGCTTCTTTAACACTAAAAAGTAACTGATGGTTTTATTGTCCTGCACAGGTCCGATATGTCATTTGGCACCTTTTTATTTGTTATAATATGGCAGCGTTGGAGGTGGCTGAAAGTGTTTATCAAAACAAATCCTAACAAGAACAGATCATTATTATTTTTCATGTAGGATTGTTGTATGACATTTGTAAGGAAAAGCTTGATATTTGGTCCCTAACCTTCCCTTTGATGCCTCTCAGAACCGTTAGCGATCCATCCCCTTCATCCTCCCTTTTTTAGTTCCAATTCTGACTTGTGCAGTGTAGGAAAAGTGTGTCGTTTGTCATGAGGACACAGGAGTTTTCCTTATGTAGAGCAACAGCTGTGTTTGTTTCATTGTAATCTCAGAATACCAAAACATAAAGTTTTTTTGCGTCACTGCACGCTGTGAAGATCAAGTCTCTGCTATACATGGTCAAAGAATTTGATATTTAAAATTTTTTTTTGGTGGCCGCATGTGTGAATCCAATGTTTTGAATCAGTCATGGTCTAACGTCAGGAATCATGTTCAGTCCTGGCAACAGCGGCATTGTTTCTGCTAAATTATGAAAAACCCGGTACTGTGGATACACTACTTGTGTGTAGGTTTATTTTAATACATTTCCCACTGGACAGCAGAAGTGTGTACAAAAGTAGAACCCTTTTATAAGTCATTTAAATATTGTAAAATGTATGTGTGCATTAATTGTGAAAAAAGAAATTAAGGTTTAATGAGTTACTGAGACTCCATACATATTCAGTTTGTATGGGAGAAAGTTGTGTATAACAAAGACTGGCTAACTTTACTGAATTTTAAAGTGAACATCTTCAGTATTGACCACAAATAACCCCTTGTCTTGATTCTGTAAACCTAAAAAATAAAATGCAAAACTCAGTTGACAGCACTGTGGAGATATACTGTATGGTGTATTGCTTATGCTCATAGGCGTTATACCATAATGCATTTCAACCTTAGACACTGATGTCATTCCAGTCTCTGCAGTCCATCACACAAAGTATCTGTGCAGAAAATGCTGGATGTGTTGTTTATGTTGTTCTTGAAAGTTCCTCAAGGGACAAGTGGTTATTTGAAGATCATACTGTGTGTACACTAACATGTGACAAAAGCCTTGTTGGAAAGGCAGCTTTTGACTCTCAAGAATAAATCTCAAAAGGCTCTCCCTGGTTCCTGGTTTCCTTCTCTGTCTTTGTTAAACACTTAAACAGTTTCTTTCAGTGGACCGTCCTTAAGATTTAAATGGAGCCAACTGAGATTGACCCTGTATGGTCCATTAGATGGCGTGCTTCTCCCAGGCCAGTCAGGAAAGAGATACACTGGGGCCGAGCGTTCGGGGGGGGTTAAGTGAGCAGCTGCCTGATCTCTCGATGAACGTAGCAAAGGAAGTCCATGTAAGAAGCTCCGCCGTGCAGGCCTTTATCCTCCACCAGGAACTGACGGAACAACATCTCTGGTTTGTCCTTCTGCCTCACGATTTGGAGCTGAGAAGGACAGGGTTGGGGGGGGGTACATTAGCCTTTGTACAGATACATTGTTAACATGTGACTAAGGGTTGTTCAGATAGTACGTGTAACATGTTAAATATTAAATGAGGCTGTTGAAGCAGTTGTAGGGAAAGTATTTACTTACTAAATCCAGGATAGCAGAGTTCATTTAAAGCTGCACTGGCAGTTAGCTTCAATTTCTTTTAAGAAAATGCATGCTTTTTTCCAAACAAAGGTTTTGGGAAGCGTGTTGTTGCTCCGGGTGTCTTACCTTCATAGAGTTCGACCTTTTTTCAATCAGGCCACTGATGATGGATCGGACCTTGTTTGACAATGGGTTGTCCAGTTCTGGCAGCGTACACTGAAAAAAACAATTAGAAGGTTGGTTCAGTCTAAAATAAGGTTTAATAAGTCAACTACTGTTTTGGGGATGGGAAGCAAACAGCTAATTGATACTTTTAAAGATTATTTTTTTGGCTGAGAACGACACACAGGAACTCGCTCACAGCTCCGATTCGAATCCTGGACCTCTGCATCGAGGTATAACCCTTTCAGCCTACCACTGAGCCAACCTGGCCACAACATGCTTAATGTTTGCTCTGTTTCCTTCTCCTTAGTACCAGTACCACATGTTGTTGGAGCGCTGCCTTAAAAATAAATGTCCATCTTTGAACTTTGTGTATGTTTTTAATTACAGCATTGTTGACTCAGTTTAGCTCATTTTAAAGGTTAAACTTGTTGAGTTGATCTACGAGTTGGATGTATCAAGTGATTGATTTTGGATCAAATCAAGACACCAAAGAGGTGAGAAATTTGCCTCATCTAATGTCTCTAAAAACATTTTATTTGCTTTATTAATATGTTGAGGTGGAGGTGATATTAAATGAATTCTGACCATGTTTCCTTGCAGGTGGGCGAGGGAGGGCAGGTTAAAGATGTTCTGGATGAGGTCTGGAGGGCTCGCCTGGCCCAGCCACAGGAACATGGAGTGGCCATTCTCCAGCAGGAACATGCCAGAGTCTGTGAGACGCTCCTCCGAGCAGCGCACTGGAACAGGCAGAGCCTCGCTGTTGACGTCCATGTTGTGCTGAGAAAAAATAACAAACTTGTAAGATTACAACATTGTCCGGGATTAGATAAATACACACATTCCCTTCTGTATGCAAAATGTACAAAATATAAGTCAACATTGGAGTTTGTCCCGTACCAGTGGGGTGAGACGTGGGTAGAGCAGCAGCTGTGTGTCCTCCACCCCCATGCCCATGATGGCCAGCCTTTGATGGGCTCTGTCATCTGTTGACAGCTCGGTGCTGCCGACCAAGGGAGCAGTTTTCATAAGGCTGTTCATGTAGACCGGGAACACCTTCATGGCATCTGGCAGGATCAGCTACAGTACACATGGACACAGGCATAAAATCATTTCTGAGAGATGGATGTACGATCAAATCTTTAGTTACAGTCACAATATATTGTATTAAATATGCTATGTACATCTAGGAGTTCTTTGTATCTTAAAATCAAAGCCTAAATGCAACCCATTTGATTCCAGGCGCTGTCCTACACTGACCTGGCTGGCAGCAGAGGGGCTGGCACAGTTCTTCCTGTAGCAGGCCAGCATGTGGGCCGTCTGGTTGACCAGGATCTCCCTCACATTCTTTAGAGGCTGGTTCAACATGGCACGGCAAGCTGAGTGGGCATGAGAAAAGGTTGGTTAAAAACAAGAGAGAGGGGGAGAGGAACAGATGGGCCTAACTTTCAGCAAAGGATAAGGAGGGGAGTGAAACACAAAGGATGACTGATGACCAAAATCAGGCAGGGGGACGAGAGAGCGCCCAAAGGACCAATGAAGAAGGCAACGGAAGGTCAGTAATACAGCTGTACTTAAGGCTCACTATGTGAAGATTACAGAAAGGCTCAGTGTCATCTGTACTTTATGTGAAACATGTGGTCCTCAATCCTTCTTCTTTTACTCATAACTCTGTGAGTATTAGATTCTCCAGTGATGCGTGGGGTAAATTCAACAAAGGTCAGGATGATACTGCAGTACATCAGCAGGGTACGTGATGGAATGACTCCCTAGTGCAATAATGGACTGCTCATAGATCATGGGAGGAAAACTACATTTTTGCTTTTGCATTTGGCTAAAACTGCAAACTTTAAATTGAAGATAAAATGAAGATGTATGTGTGGCTGAGATCTTGGACAGTTAGGCCTACCTGACTTGGAGAAAAAGTTGATGAGTGAGTCAGTCTCACAGCTCTTGTACAGCCTCCGACAGCTGCAAGCTGCAGTTCAGACTGAGGTTGTGGATGCGAAGACGTCGCTGTCCATTGATGGTGGTGTACAGCAAGGCACACTGGGAAGCAGAATCAAACCATAAGTTAGGACCACGATCAGGGGTTTAACTCCTGATAAAACAGCATACATGGAGTTTTTTTTACCTTACACAAGGCAAAAAATTCCCATACCTGCATGAGTGCCCCAGTCTCCTCACTGAGCGTGTCGTCGTGCTTGAACTCTACGGTTACAGCCTTGTCACAGTCCACAGCTGCCATCTCCACATCTGTGGTGTTGTTCATATGGATGGCACCAAAGAACTCGGTGGCTCTGAAACCTGAGGACAGACATACACAGAAGTATATTACTGGGTAACTCTTTGTGATACATCAGTACATACCAAATGCAAAAGCTTTCCTCACCTGTACTTGTACGAACACGCATGATGGCATCAAATCCGATGTTCTTCCGCACGTCTTTTCTCAGGTCTCTCAGAAAATGCTCCCCATCAGTCTCCACCTGACGACATCCGAGTACATTGGGTCAGCAGCTAATATTGTATGTGTATAAGCTTTAACCAGAAGATGGCAGTATTGTCTCAATCTGGTCCCACACCAAGGACAGTCTCATGTGGCAAGTCATTTTGTCTGATACCATGGTTTACTGAAATGTCCGTTTGGGTAACAATAAATAGAATGTTTGTACCGCACTAAATAAGATTATTTTTTAATAAGTAAAAAATGCTTTACTGTTGTGTGTCACATGCCTATATTGTGCTGTTATATTAAACTTGTTTATTATAGATTTTGTCCATGTGTGTTAAACTGCATTGTACTGTGTGTGTGTGTGTGTGTGTGTGTGTGTGTGTGTGTGTGTACACAGTTTGGAGTAATTTCCTAACCTGGTTGCATCATTCCTATGGGATAGGTCTGTAATAGACTGCGGGTACTGTGCCAAAGTCATTATCTGGATATAAGCAGATAAATGTCTTAAATGTATTTGCCTTCTATGCCTTCCTAGTGTAATAATAAGAAATAAAAAACACTATTGATATCCTTTAGATGTGATGCTTGCAGCATCTTTGTGTGTGTTTTCAGTTGCCTGAATGTATGATTTACAGTATGTTCAGGCAACTGAAAACACACTGACCAATGTTGTACCTGGAAGTTGTTGTACTTGTAGACGGAGCCTCCGGTGTGCGAGGGCACATCAGCCATGGTTGCTATGTCCATGTACTGGTTGGGAAAGAGGAAGAGATCCACACAGCAGCCCTGTGCCACGCAGTCCTTAGACAGCTGCTCATACACTCCTTTCTGAGGCTGGAACAGAGTCTAAGGAAAACAAAGAGAAATGAATTTGTTCTCAATAGTAGTTTCTAATTTCAAATTAAGCTCAAAGGTAGTGTCCAATTCATTCCAAGCACTGTGCTTTTACTCAATTTACAACTGCCGGCAGTCTGTATTTGGAGTTCAGAATATGCTCTGCGATACATATGATGATTCAAATGATTCACAACAACATACTCACTTTCTCCTTTTCAGTGTTGACCAGCTTTTTGTCATCCCTGTTCTTCAGTTTGCCAGGAGCCTCAGCCGTGGGCATGGAAGAGTGGAAGATGAAGAGCTTTCCACTGCATTCTGCTGCCTGGAGGTGAGAAAATAATGAGAGAGAGAAAAATATCTCAAAAAGAAAATCACACAAAAGTGTGAAGCATGTCCCTCACTGACGTATTGTTAATGGCTTAACATTGAAACCAAGAGGTGCAAAATTCCACTTCTGCAGAGGATTCTTCTAATAATAATAAACTTTATGTACAAAATTATGTAGAAAAACAACTGATAACAAGATAAAGATGTAAGCAAAACCCACAAAATGAACATGAACAAATAAATGAGTCACATGTTGTTGTGTAATGCCACAACTGCTTCCAATTAAAATGTGTGTGAACCTTTCCTTTACTGTTCGCCAAAACACTGACCTCATAGTACAGGGAAAAAAAAACAAAAAACTTCGTTGATAGGTTGACTTCAGAGGTCAGCGCCTGAAACTCAAAACGTCTTGTGGGATTTATCATTTGGTTTACATTTAAATTGATTAACCTTTTAATAAAAAAAAAACAGTTATGTGTTTTGGTTGCACTACATGTTACTGGAATCATCAGTATTGTGATAAAAAATAATTTTAGTTTTAATTTAGAAGCCGGTGTATTGGATTGACGAACACTGGTGCTGTGACTTGTCAAACCGGCGTTTGATCTTTTTACTTCCTAAAGACAGTCTATAGCATTGGACCACACCACAGAACGCCACAGGAAGTCCGTCCTGCCTGTGGCCATCAAACTTTATAACTCCTCCCTTCTAAGTGTCTGACACACACACACACTTAGTGAGTTTGAAACTAGATAATATTATTGGTTTTGTGCAACACTGGCTTAAAATTTGTGCAATACTCTGATGCTACTATTTATTCATTATTACTGTTCACCCTTACAACTCCTTAATTATGTCAATACTATATCATACAAATTCCTATGTAAATACTGTACATAGCCACACTCCTTATATTTCTTCTCTGATATGCATATATTTTTGCAACTGTAACACAGAATTTCCCTTCGGGGATCAATAAAGTATTTCGGCTTCTGATTCAGATTCAGCGAGGCTGCAGCAGGCCTCTAGTCTCCCGCTCCGTGTTGACAGTTGTCACGCTGTGACTAACCTTGCAGGCCTCCACACCGGCCTGGATGACGGGAACAAAGACGGTTTCACTCTCGTTGGTGTCTGCAAACATATCAGGGATTTGGTCCAGGAGGCTGGAGAGGACAGGGACAGGATCATGTCACATTGTTCTCATTGCCTTGTCAAATGGCATCACATCTTAAGGCCTAGTAGAAATGTATCCAAGCAAACCACTCATTAATTCCCTATTTTGTTTTTCTCATGCATTGTTTTCTTTCTTTAGAAAAACTGAAGCCATGTTAACCCTGATTGCAAACTAAACAGTTTCCCATCTAGTGACAATTTTTGTATTTAACTGAATTAAATTCCAGAGAATTCTTGAGATAAATATGACCCCCTTCTTCAGCATGGGGCATCCAAGATTATTAATATTATTTATATTATGTTACACTTCAATATCATTTGTATTATTACTTACTTTTGCTATATTATGTCACTTACTTATTTTACATTGCAATATTTTTTGTACTATGGCCACCTCACTTTAGTTTACAATACATTTATATAATGCCATTTTACATTCATTCAGTACTTGTTGCACGTTGTCTGTTGTTTGTTTGTTGGTTTGCTTTTTACTGTGGAAAACTGTGAATTTCCCCATTATGGAATGAATAAAGTATTATCTAATCTAATCCAAGATAAACAGCTATTCCACAAATGACTGAAAATGTTGTGTCTTACTTGTAGATAACAGCCCTCGAGTCCTGATAGTTGACGAGGAAGCCATCAAGCAGCGGGACAAACATCTCCGCTGTGTCTGAAACCACCATCATCTGAGGCTGGGCCAAAGCGCTCTTCACGTTGTAGAAGTGGAGGACCTTGTTGTAGGTGACAAAGCCCACCTTAATGGCAGAGCTCTCCATACCTTCCTCACTGGTGAGAAAGAGAGAGAACAAGCCTCAGTGAATTCCAAGATGCCTCAAGTAAGTCAGCTGAAATGTTATTTTAACATGTATACATGTGTTTACAAGAAGCTGCTGTCATCATGCAGTTATTGCTGAGATCCTGCTTTCAGTTCCTTTTGTATATGTCTACTGCCATAAGGTCCCTGTTCTATATAGAGATGGTCCAATAGCATTTTTTGCTTCCCAATACCGATTCTGATACCTGAACTTACATGTTACTACGTATTATTATTAAGTATTATTATTACAAGTACTGATCCAATACCAGTGTGTTATTTGTTTTATACTGCTGTTGTTGTATACTCCTATCCCTGTATGGATGTGATATGATTTCTATCTTTGTTGTTGGTCTGGCTCAGCTTAAACTCTCTGTGAAACATGAAGAAACACAAACAATAAACGCCACAGAACTTTGTTTTATTATCCAGTTTAACAGTCATTTCTAACAGAAAAACAACATAAATAAACTACTTTAACGTAGATTTTCTTTAGGACTTTATTACATGGTATTGGATCGGTGCATTAACTCCAGTACTTCCCGATACCAATACTGTGTTTTAGGCAGTATCGGAGGAAATACCGATACTGGTATCGTATGGGAACATCTCTAATTCTATAAACTACTAAAGCAAACATGCTGTTACATGCACTACTGCACTTTTGTAATGCAAAGGAAACAAAAACCTGGTTTATCTTTGGGATGGTCAAATCAAGCACTATTTCACCAAGTAAAATGTCCGTTTCCCAACCTGACAAGTATAAACCTGCATCCAGGAGTGGAATAACATCCAGTATGGACATGTTTATTAATGTTTAATGTCTCAAGTGGTGATCCAAGGAGAGAGGAAGGAAAAAGCTGCTACAGGTTTATAAAATCTGAGTAAATGTTGTTTGGTGAAGAAAACGACCAAACCCATTTACTTGTGAGTCATGCCTCCTATTTCTTTTTTTTTCCTTTCTTGTTCTCAGTATACAGTGAAATTGCTCCGAGATTCACGCTGTCAGAAAAGAGGGTAACAATGTGTTATCCATGACTGTATTTTCATTATAGTTTCCGAGGAGGTTTTCTGGGAAGAACTGATACACTGGTACACTACTTAAAGGTTGATACAAATTTCTTTGAACCGCTATATATAAACCAAAGTAAATATTACTATTTATTATTCAGAAAATTGAATTGTATAGTTGCCAAATTTCAGGGTTTTGCAGATGTATCTGACTGTGCACTGACTAGAAGACTTTCTGTGTTAAGATAATAATCAGTTAGAATGAATTCATTGTGAAAGTGTAACAATTGTGCACCGTCTGTTTTCCCCTTTAATTAGTACTTCCCTGGAAACGTTGCAGGAGATTATTAAGAAGTTACTGACCTATAAAAGCAGTGTTAACAAAAAATGTCTTTTGACTGTAAGATAAGTGCCACTAAAAGGAATAAAGACGTGAAAACCTCTGAGACTAACCAGAACACTGTGAATTGGGGTGTGGTGGCTGTCTTGCACCAAAACCATACATCAAAACCTTTCGCCATCATAGTCATTTAAATGCATTATTTACTGTCATCACCATCTGCAGTTTGTAGGTCTCTCTTCTTAAAATGATGCAGACACACTAAGGAACATGTAATAATAACAAATATGGCTTAAACAATTGCAAAACCCTTTAAAGTATATATGCCACTGGTCAACTTGGAGCCCACAGCTGTTCTATGAGCATTAGTCACAGGCATACCAGACAGTGATTAAGAAAATAACAGTGATGATTAAAAAAGTCCATGTCTACATCTGCATTTACTTAAACTGGGTTGTAGCTTGACAAATACTGCACAATTTCATGAACTATATAAAAATGCTGGAGTCGTAATGCTTTGATTTAGGTCCTGTAGAAACAAAAGTAGAGCTTCAAACACAGCTGAAGAGTCTTATCTGGAGTACACTTAAGTGTTTTAAGGGTGATGTCATGGCAGCAGACAAATGTTCATATATTGCTGCTGGCACTATTGAAGTGGAGCGAAGAAAACGTTTATTTTAGGAGTAACCAGGTGAAGTACATCATCCTCTCCTCTACGGTGTTACCAAACGCTGGTTCTGTCCTTGCCACAGAACCAGCGTCTTCTGTATGACAAAGCTTTTTGTTTGGGCTTCCATTTAGAGATGGGAGCCAGCGCTACAATGTTTTCCATTTTTGGCAGCTCTCCCTAACCGATCCATCCACCATCTGCAACACTTTATCCAAGAATTTTCAGCTGATGAGAACAAATAGCTGGCTTGATGTTTAAGACTTGAGGGAAGTCCTTTTTCGGCAAGGCATATGTTGGATGTGAACCGTATTAGTGGACAGTAGTCTCTTGCACTGGGCTCTACAAGTCGGATGTGAAGATGCATAGCACCTAATGTAGCAGGTGATACATATTTCATTCCTACCTGTACTGTTTGTGTGTGTGTGTGTGTGTGTGTCTGTGTGTGTACCTGGGCAGATTCTCCAGTAGGGTCTTCAGCTCATCACATATCAGTTTGACCAGTCCACTTTTAATGTTGTTATAGGACACGTCAATCATAAAGATGTAGGCGGGAGGATTCGGAGGCTTGTTGTTCTGTGTGAGAAGAAGGCAGCAGGTGTAATAAATCAGTTCCTATTTTAAAATCTTTCCAAGCTAACATGGCTTCACAGGCATGCAGCATAAAATACCTTATTTCAAAAGGAAATGAGAAAAATATTCCATGTGTAAAACCTAAGCTCTTGAAAAAACAAAGTATTCCCCTTTTCAGTCCTGCATTGTTTAATTTAAATTAGAGAAATTTGTAATCTTACAATATCAACAGAGGGCCAAAACCTGGGGTCTACCCTCCTTCCACCTTACTAGTTCTCAAATTCCAGAGATTTGGTTTCCGTTAGTGCTTGCATATAACTTGGAGAAGCTGTGAGGAGACCATGACAGCTATGCATTCCTAAATGGAGGGTTATGGAGTGTGTGTGAAGGGGATTGTTGTAAAGACATTGTTATGTTTCCACAGTTACAACTCATGACAAGACAATCACTTTTTGTTTAATAGCAGCTACAGAGGCTGTTTATTAGTCTTAATAAACAGAGCAAAAGTAGGCCAGTGGAGTGATTCGGCTTTGCCAGCCTTCTCTGTTGTTCTCAGCAGCCATAGCTTCCATGGGGATATGCACTCAAATGGTACTGCTGTCGTTCTAGTGTCTGCAAAACCACTGAGCTAAACACTGCCTGTCCTGCCTTAGGTTTTGATAATCAACGTATGATGAATCATGTAAAGCGTCCTTCAGAAAAAGCAAGTCTTTCATCTGTGCATTGAATCTGTTTTACACCAGCAAACAATCCCTACATTTAAGTGCTTGTCTCTATTGATCAACTTAATCCACTATGCATGATGTGTATTGAATAGTAATCCACAGATCTATAGTAGTTGTCCTGTACCTTGCAGTAATCCATGGTGGCTACAAACTCGTAGGATCCCAGGGACAGCTCAGGCCTCTCGTAGAAGTCCATTCTCCGGCCCATGTGGTCAAGATGTTGAAAATAGAAGACTGGCACTAGGGTAAGACAAATACATTCAATTGATTATCAAACTGTGCACTTTTTAATTTCAAAAGTTAAAGCAATGTATCTTTTTTGACATTGTACTGTACCTTCATTGACACAGTTGCAGAAACCGCACTGGTAGCGACGCCCCCCATCGATAAACTGCATGTAGGGACACATGTAGGCCTTGCATCGATTGCAGCGGATTGGGCCTGTCTCACCATGGTTCACAACATATAGTGGCGTCTACACAATGACACATACAAAAATACATTATAGTCAAAATTTCAATAGCTGTTCCCAAATTAAATTATTTTTTTTGTTTGGAATCTCTTCTGAATAACTGAAAAGATAAGGATTATGGTTTATTTATTTTTATTGTAAAATCATTTGCTTTGATGTTTTCTCTGTTTAAACAATTTACTGTACTTGAACCTTACTCTTGTGCATACTGTACTGTATGTACACCGGTGTAAATTCTGCTCAGACTGAAGCATCAGTAATTCCATGACACCCAAACTATACACATTGCACTTTTCATGTAAGAAGAGTTGTCTTATGTAGAATATAAACGCTGAGCATGAAGCTGTTTAATATACACACCACAGCACTGCTACTGAGTACCATATGCAGGCCTGCAGATGACAGAGACTGTAGTCTTACACTGTTTATTTAAGACTCCATGCCGGCTAAATTGAAAACTTCAAATGAACTCAACTAAAATAAAACAGAAGCAAGTAGGTTTATTATTAGACTGGAGACTTCACGTTGGAGAGTGAAAGGGTTTACATTATCTCAGTGCAGAGAACAAAACAATGCTTACAGCAACTCAGATACAAACTTAGAGCCATGGATATAAAACACACATGTTTTATATCTGTGCTTAGAGCATTGAGTAAGCTTTACTATGTTGGTAAAATTGTAGTGTGAATATGCTCAATGTCGCACTATGGAATCAAATCTGACTCCAGCTTGATTCCTACTTTCTTCACCATTGGTCTCTGTAGATCTGACATTAGCTAATTAGCTGAAAGCCAGATGAGAGAAAGCAAACATTGCCTAAAAAAGGCCAATGGGACAAGGCGAGTGGTGGGGTGAAATATCTACTGCAGGATTCTTTGACCACATATGATCCAAAAGGAGGTCACTAACAGGACAACTTAACTTTTGTAATACACAGAGACACCTACAAGTAGAAGTACATTTGGTGGTTAAATATTCTACTGTCCCAATGTACCCATCTCTGTCCTACAAGTAAATGCCACCATAGAAAATCATAAACAAAACCATGTATCTAAATTAAAGGGACTGTACTCGATATTCAGAAACAAGAGCTCTGCCTCCACTTGGCTCTCACAGGCCGTTCCTCAACTCCTCAAATACCGACGCTTTGTCACGGCCAACAGTGTCTGATATCAACACACAAGGCACTCACATGCACTAACATGCACAGCAAGACCGGCTACCAAAACAAAGAAAACTAAATCTCTGATTACTGAATCTCTGATTACAACACACACAGAGGGAGTGTGACTTTAATCTCTGCTCAGGACGCCTTTACTCCACTATATCTTTACGTAGAAAAAAAGTTGTTTACTGCTATATTAATGTTCTGAATATCGAGTGCAGCCCCTTTAAGGCCCAAACTACCTGTAACAGCTAGAGTTAGAATAGATATTATTATTTTTTATGGGAGATTCAAATGGAAGAATATAACAATATTCTCCATGAGAAATGCAATACGTTTGTGTTACTACTGCAGAAATTCACATACATGTGTACTTGTAGGTTTAATTAGTCACTCTTGAGATAACAGTGGACAACATTCAACACAGTGCAGAATAGAAATGCTTTGGTGAGGGGTGAATGTTTCCCATATAGAATTTAGGCCCACCCAAGACTTTGTTTTTGTATTGTTGAATTCTTTTTCTTGTTTCAAAAGTCTGCATGGGAATGCAAAAAGTACAGACTTATTGAAAATACATGTATGATGCATCAATGTATAAACATACAGAGTGGGAAAACAATCATCATAACTTTTGGACACAGTGCTGAATACCAGAGTACTCAAGGGATGGATTCTTAGTGGCCAACCGCCAGAAATAAATTGTCAATCTGAATTTATCATTCCCTGCGAGAGTTGGAATCTATTCAGTCTTTCTCTCTCTTTTGGTTTATTTTAGCAGGTTATGATGTATTGTTCATATTATTTGAACTTTTGTTTTTAGATGGGGCAACTGGCTGTAAGTTAGAAGTAAAACCACGACTTACCTCATTCTTTTGCAAATTAGCAAAGGGCTTAATGATGGAAGCCAGGGGCACTTGGCACTGTTTGGCCAGATCGGCAGTGCAGGGTAGGGAGTAGGTGGTGCAGCGTATGAACCTGGGACTGGCGTTGCCTGGCATTAGTAAAAAGAAGAGTCAATGATGTCGATATTATGACAGACAACATTTTTGTTACCACTCTTTGGACAATGCATCTCCTTATTTAATTCAAGATTACCAGAAACAGTCAATAATTAAAATTCTCAAAGAAATTGAGAACAAAAAATACATTTTGATCAATAGCCTATAAATCATAAAAGTGCATACCGCAAATAACACAGACAAGATTACTGAACATGCTCAGCATGAAGAAGTACACAAGTACACATAGAACTGTAAAACAAAAACGTTTTGATCTTCTGTGCAAAATGAAAGCTACAGTAGCTACAGATTTGCTACAAATATTTTGAACATGGATAGAGATATAAATGTTACTATGATGAGTTACCTTGGTCCTGTACTGTGAAGTCGGTGGTAACTAAAGGTGGAACCTGTCCTCTGATGTTTGTGCTGTAGACCTTTCCCCCTTGTTTTCCTTGGTCATCCTCAATGACTTGAGTCTAAAGCAGACGAGTTATGCATTACACAATCTGATTCCTCTAGATGTTGTTAGGTAGACAACATGTTACAACGGATACTTCAGATTAACTACATGGCAAACAAATAATGCAATGTTCATCAAGTTTATGTGTGCTTTTGCTTAAGTATATGCCCAAATATGAATACTCAGTGATTTTAACAAAAGAGAATATGCAAATAACTTTTCCAGACACCTTTTGAAGAATTAATAAGCTGCTGTTTCAAGACAGAAAATTTGGAATGACATATTTGGTGTGTTGGTATGTGAACGTATGAAGTCTCAGGAGGATTAGTTGTCTACTCACTATGCTGGGGATAGAGTCAGGGTCTAGTTTCTTCTGAGGTGGTCCCGCCAGTCCGCCTGGTGCTCCAGGGAAGGCTCCTGGCATGCCTGGCTGTGGCCCAGCCATGTTTCCCCCAAACTGACCTGTACATAAAACAGGACATACTGGCTATTAAATTATATTTATTTGCTACAGTGTATAATTATGTGCAGCAGAGCTCTGTTTTAAAGACTAAATGTAAGCTGTAGAGTAAGTTCTGATTTGACAGCTTCAATACTAGCAATGAAAAAACACTGTTTTGATGTTGATGAAAAGTATAAAGCATGATACCTCTTCTGCCAGACTATTCTGTATTACAGAACTATTTGAACAGACAAAATAGTTATGACACAGAGCAACATCAGACACACTGCATGAAAAGATTAAACATGTTCTGTTGTGAATGTGTTTCTGTTGTGGTTTAAAATACTAACTGACCCTCTGTCTGTCAAGCAGGTGATTTCTCTGACCACAGAATCTGCACGGATCACGCATGTATCAGTATCACTACCAGTTAGTAACTGATACAATGTTATGTCAAATAAACTGTAATATCGCTTTAAGAATACTTCTTTTGACTGGTGTGATCTCAACCTTTTTTGGTTTACAGTGTCACAGTTACCTGCTTGCTGTGGGTATCCTGGTGGACCTGGTGCTCCAGGACCAGGATGCTGGAAACCTCCGGGGCCTGGAGCAGGTGGCCCAGGGAAGGGCCTACCCATGCCTGTCATAGGTGGGCCTGCCATTGGTTGGCCTGACATTGGTGGGCCTGCCATTGGTTGGCCTGCCAGTTGCATGTTTCCTGGGTGTGACTGTTGTGGAGACATGTGGGGGGACATGTGGGGGGACATGTGGGGTGACTGCGGACCTGGAGGCATCTGTGGCTGGCCCATTGCTGAAGGAGGGGGTGTTTGGAAAAGGCTGCTGGACTACAGAGCTTCCTGGAGGAGGAGGGCTCTGCATGGAACCTGAGGCTACACAATTGCAGTAAGAAGTGAAATAAAGGAATACAATCTGGTGAGTACATACTTGTCTTTTTCTAATCCCTGTCTCATCCTGACTACTGAAATACTATAATCAATAAAGCTGCTCAATTTTGTTTGATGTTATTTATGTATGTCACTTGCTGCTGTATGATCTGTAACAAGAATAAATCCGTAAATCGCAGACTAACCATAGTTGCCGAAGTTCATTGCACTCATCTGATTGGTGAGCTGCTGCGTTGGAGGCGGGGCTGGAGAGGCCATGCTGTTGTATTGGGACTGTAGAGGTTGTCCATACGAAGCAGAAACAGCTGGTGGAGCAGGATATCTGAGGAATATAAGAACACTTATTATAATATAATATATACAGCAGGTACCGTGTCACCACATGATGCTTAGTATACTAAAAAGCTTCTTTTTTTTTTAACTTGCAGTATACTCTGACATTTTTCTAACATGGTCTGAAAAAATAGTGGTCAATAGTGGTATTCATCCAATTCAACAGCACATTCTTACTCTACTTTTTTTTATTTCAGAGAGAAAATCTGACATGCAAAACAGTGTTTTCACTGTTTAGTGAAAATTGTTACCTTTGATGATGTGCACCATTCTGATGGCCAATTGGATTGTACTGACCGGACCCTGGGGGTGGAGGCATACCAGCAGCAGAGGAAACTGGTGACTTAATCATACCTGCAGTGAGTAAGAGACACCATGTGTCCAGTATATGTGTATGGTCATCGCTGTATCAGGTAAATTCATTCTGGAACAAAATCTTTGATACAGTATGCTTGTGCCGCTGGTTGCTACAATTGATATAATTCAAGAATGGATGAGGTGATCATGCTAGGTAGTAAGATTGGGACTAAACCATGTTATTTGGGAAACAATCCATATACAAGAGTAGAAGTCCTTTACCTGTTGGTGGAGCGGTGAATGCCTGGGGCGGTCCCCCATAGTTCCCATAGAAGGGCTGTGCAGGACCAGTTCCAAATCCACCTTGGTAGCCCCCCATCCCTGGCTGGGCTTGGGAGTATGGGGGTGCAGCAACATAACCCTGTTGACTCATTTTGACTAAAGGTATGTTACTGTCTTCTCATCCCCCGGATTAATGAGTCTTGACAACCTGTTAAGTTGAAACAAGGACATTTTAAGTTTGCATGATGTATACATGGAATTTAGTGTTTCCACCTATTCTTGACAAATACAAGAAATAAAAGAAGCTTTTGTAGGTAATATGTTGTAAATGTAAACAAATAAGAAACGAAACTTCCTGGGGGCACTCTACCAATATCTGGACAGTTTGCTTCCACCCTGTTGAATCTAGGCCTATTTCTCTTTCTTTTTTCTTTTTTACAGCATTTTAAAAAGCCACACCAACAATAACTGATATTTGACCTCATGCAATCATCAACACTCGTGTAACTTAACATGGACTTTTGACATTGCTTATTGAGAGATAAGGAGCCTTGCCTTACTAATATTATCTTCAAGTGACGTTCCTTGTCCAGTTCTGTACTGTCAGAATTACTACCTCGCATATTTTGCACAATTCCGGGAAATATAAATATCCATATATGCCAGCGGTAAAAGGCCATTTAAAGAACACTTGCAGCCAACTGCACCTTTCCAAAATAAAAGGTAAAAAGCAATGGGCCTGTAGACCTTTTCAGGGTGTCAACAAGTTGAACTTTGGCACAGCTGGGTCAACAAAAAAATAACAGCTGCGTACTGACATCGCCACGAAAACCCTTTATTACTACATAATTAATCGATATAACACATTGGAGCCGAACAAAAAGCATAAAGAACAACAAAATAACCGTGGTTAATTGTTCAGTTCAATAGTTACCGTGTCTGCCACTTCCGAGAATTGCCACGTCAAGACCGTTAAGACGGCTAAAGATACGAGCATCCCTGTCTTCCTTCAATTCGCATCCACACACTGTCCTCTGCGTAGTACGGTAGTACCACTGACTATAACATGTAACACCTTATCAAAAGAGCGCATTAACCTGACAGCACAGCACCTCACCTCGTCCAGTGATGATTAGCTACATATTGATAGAAAACATCTTGCTAGCTACGCGGAAATTACTACAAAGTTTTTCTTTGCACTAGAAGCGCATTCATTTTGAACATTTAAATACCTTGAAATAAAGGATTATACGAGATAGAATTACACATGTGTATGGACTACATGTGTAAATATTGTCGTGATAGTATTTACCTGAATAGTAGGCAGAGTCTTCTGTACTGTATATTGCCCTCAGTGGAAGCAGAGTGCCACGTCAAACTCTACCAACGCGCCGGTCGCTACGTTGGTAACGCGACGAAATCATAAACTACAAAGAGGAAAAGACTCGATGTTTCCGGTTCTACATTTCAAAATAAAATACAGAGCTAATTAAGAATAAACGTTCTTATACGACATTAATGACACAAACACAATTCTCGTTTCTTAAACTTATTTTTTTACAGGTTAGTAAAACAATGTTGACGTTCTGTAAAACGAAATGTTTTTAAACGTTACGTTTTTCTTTTATATTGAAAAGTAAACAGTTGAACTTCTGGCTTTGGTCGATGTGTTTTCAGGAGTCGGCGTGTCTAGTGGTGTACGCATGCGTGAAAGAGAGGGACCCCATACACGTCAGCACCAGTTTTATACAGTCTATGGTCAGCACATTGGATGCATTCGTTCATCATCATCTGAACACGGAGAACAACAGCTAAAAAATACACCCTAGCGAGACTAAATTTTAACATATGGATGATTACAACTAAAGAAAATTATTTTAATTTTCGTAAATGTATTGATTAAGCAATCGATGGATCAAAACATATATCGAATCAGAAATCAGAAACGGTTTCAGAATCAGAATCAGAAATACTTTATTGATCCCCGAAGGGAAACTCTGTGTTGCAGTTGCACAAATAGTAGAAATATAAATAAAGAAATATAAAGAGTTTGGATATTTACATAGTTAAAGGAATATTATGATACAGTATTTACATAATTAACATTGGCTTGCACATACGAGGGATTTGACATAGTGATGATTTCGTGAATAACAGTAAGCACTGCAAAAGTAATGAATCAAATAAGAACAATTACAATAGAACATTATATAATGATATAACATGTTTTATGTCTGTCACAAGTTGTGGAGTAATTTACATTCTATTAACACAAATAATACAGTGTTGTTTTTTAAGTCTATGATAGGCCACACTCATATTCGTTGCAGTCTTTGATTAGATCAGCCTATAGTGAAAGGGGGGGGTTGCTTGGTCAAACCCCAGATTTCTTAAATCTTATGGCCCTGGTGAAGTATTGTCACTACAGACCCTAACACTATAGGAGGCAGAATTTTACAGGAAAACACTTAGATAATGGTGATAATAAACCATTTTTGGTGCAATAGCCCAAAAATAGGAATTGCGTTGCTGTAAGAGGAAATTTAACACTATATCTGTCTGTGATTTATCATTTGAAATATTTTATCAAATTGTATAGCTATTTTCAGCAGAAGTTGGATGACATTTAGTTTTTTTTTATTATCACGTAGCAGTTCTTCCATGTTTATTAGGACACCAAATCTCATCCTGACAAACCACCAGTTGCACGCAGCGCCTGCAGGCGGGTCCGTGCGCCGTGACGTTTCTTGAGCGGGCTGGACTCAGGGGATGTTGGGGATTATACAGCAGTGTGGTGGAGGTGGTTTTTGTGAAGTGCTGCTGGTCCGGTTGACAGCTCAATGATCGCGCTGTGGAGGTTTGGCTGAGGATCTGTGCGCAGCATGGGCACCGGGGATTACATCTGCGCTACGCTGCGTGGTGGTGCACCCTGGGGATTCACCCTAAGAGAGGGAGAGGGGGACACCTACAGACCTTTCTTAGTTTCCCAGGTACACTTCTATTTACCTATTCATTTGTCTGTCTGTTAGGTGTTATTATTATTATTGTTATTATTAAGGAGTTATTTGAGATATCAGGACTTTTGTTATTAAAAGTCTGAGATCCTTGGGTCCCCATTGCAAATATGAAACAAAACGTATAGGGAGGATCCTATAAATCCCCTAGTTTGCATAAGAACATATATGGTATCTGTATTAATTAAGTTTTGTTGAGTTCAGTGTGGGAAAAAAAAGTTGAAACCCTGATGGGAGAGAATTCTTTCGCTGCATTTTTGTGTGCGTTGGCTGTGTTTTGGTGCAAGATTCCTTGGGACCCTTATATGGTCAAGGCCAAGAGAGAGTGTGAAGCCTAGGGCAGTGTGATCTGTTATCACTCACATAGAGTTCAGCAAGAAAGCAAAGCATTATTCGGATGAGTAGCCAACCTGAAGAGTGGAGAATATGTGCGCTATGCCAATGCAAACAAACAAAAAAAGTCAGCTAAAACTAAGCTGATGTCACTTTAAAAAAACATTCAAATAGGCCTAGTTGTAAGATAGGAGGTTAGGCAAATTGTAGGTTATTCTATAACTAAATTGGCTACATGGTATTTGGTTAGCCTGATAGTGTGATGATAAATGGTATAGGTAACAGCAGAGGATGTCATCCTCCCTCAGTAGATGGATGCTATTGTTGATGGCATCAGGCTATTATTTGCATGTCAATGCTTCATATGTTTAACCATCTGTCAGAGCGTATGTCTTGCAATGTGCAACTGTTTATAACTTTAACATACAATTCAGTTCTGTAACTAGTCATCTGTGATGACATAATCACACACGCCATTAATTGATTTCGCTCCTTATGAAACACTGTTAATTCCTATCCTATTCCTAAGTATATTCATTCATTTCATATACTGCAGGTTTTTAGACAATAGTATCTTCCATGTTATATTTATTCTATGCATAATATATTGTATGAGTGTGGATCATCATTTAAACTCCAAATAGATATGGTTACATTCAGAAGTTGTATTGCACCTTGCTCTAATAAAAATGTCAGATCAATTAAAATGTCACACATTAAAATGTCAAAGTAATGCAGAAATACAGACAGCTGATTCAAGATTTCTTTTAGATATTTTGCTGTGATGCAAATGGACGGTAGAGGAAAAGCCAGGTGTTTTTGCTTCGGAGAGCTGCTGAGACTCTATATATGGTATAACCGCAACAAGTGTTTAAGCTGCACTGGTCCCTCATCGACTTGTCGTTGATGTAGTGAACATGTAAATGTTTTTCTTAAGCTGCATTCCTGCAACATCAAAGCTCCGTCAGGAGAGAACACTCTGGAAGAATCAACAGCTCATTCTAATGACAGATGCTTAACACATTTTAAACAATCAAAGCCACAAAAACAATATTATCATTGTTGTTGGCATTTAGTGAATGGCTTTTATCAGAATCACAGCATTTAATAAATTATAATTGTTTTATGATAAAAAATATTGAAATATAGAAACATAAGGACATAAAGACAAAATCCGCAGGCTGCAGACAACTTCAAGATCCAATCAAAATCGTTACGCTGTCTTATTCCCCATATTGGGGAATGCCCCCTACTTTTAATGTTTCATTTTCTCTTGAAACCTTATTGTCTTATTTTACAGTTAAATGGGTGTTTAGATACTCTAGCCTCAAAGAAGATGTGTGAATACATTGCATTTAAGTGTTGGCTTATTAAAGTGAAATAGCTACATGATGCTTATGTCTCAGTGTAGGGCATCTGGGGGATTTAGTCCACCTCATCTGGAAGGCATAAATCTAATTATACCTCCAAACTTCTCTAGTGGGAAAGACAGAGAGCCAAGTCTGTTAGTTAAAAGTCAAAAAAGCAAACATACCAAGATCATGACAAGTACCCTTTTAGGCTCCTCTGTGTCTGATAAAACGGGTGTTTTTCAGAGCTTCTGTTGAATGTAGTGAGAACTGTGTTTTGTTTCCTGGGAGAAAGTGATTGTTCAGAGTACTGACAGGCAGTACATTGGAAGGGCACGGGGTATCCACTCTTAAAAGTTTCTTTCCATATAAGGGAGGCAGTATTTTTCTTCTTCTTCTTCGGAGTCCTGGTCTGAGTACAAAGTGGATGAGGTCACTTTATTTTTTAAAGCTACAGAAACTGCATAATACAAGAATTTACAAGTTGTGACCCACAGATACACCAACACACTTGAGAAAAACATGGAACAATTTCCATCTGATCTATAGTAACATTGTAATTGTAATGCCGTAGTAAAAGTGAAAACTTAATCTAATATGTAACAGAATTTCCCCCCAAATAATGCTTAAATCCTTCCAACCTGAACAGGACCTTTTGGCCTCCTAATTACTAAGGTATGCCATCTTGGTACGTGGAATGTCAACATCCATCAGATTAGTAATGGAACACTGAATGACAAAGCAAATGTAATCTTAATGCAAGTTTGAGACGTGTCAGAGTCTATACTAATGTGAACTATTCACAATGTCATCCCTGTTCCATTTCATTATTTTTATAACTTGTAATAAAAGTCCTCTTCCTCTGCCTGGGTTATCTTGCCCTGTACAGAGCAAAGGGGGGGCTCTTGTTGCCGATTTGTCAGTCCTAATAGTGCACCGTAGGAATCTTATTAGGTTGCCAAGTAATCAGCGAAATGCCATCGCTTCATTCATTCAGTGCTGTTTTTCCAGAGTAAACAAAGTGCTTCACGACTTTTTCCTTTACTGGAGTTTTTGGGCATTGTGTTTTTCAGCAAAACATCCACATCCTAGTCTTGGGAGAAATCAATGATCCCAGATTATGACTGTTGTTGTTTTTCCCCTTTCCTATTTCACATAATCTAAACAAATTAAGACCAATGCTCCAACTGCTTTATATTTTGAGGATATAGTTGTGAGTTGCAGTGTTTCTGGCTCTGAATGCTCTTTGCCAGTGGCAGCCAAAGAGAAGCTCAGCTGGACTTCCATGTGACTGACCATCAGCTTTGTTTTTTAGTTTTATGACAAAGCATTTTCCAGCCAAGCGAAAAGGATTTTTGTGATCTATTTATCTTAAGAAGCCATATAGGAACACGCCCTGAGTTTATCTGAAAGACACTGCTTTCTCTTGACAATAAATGTTGCGAAATGTACCTATACATTTACTTTGATCCACTGGTAAGTTTATCAATGTAAACATCTGTGCTTTTTAGTTATTAATAAATAATTACTTGTTATATTATTGATAATTTATTATCAATATCGTTGACATATCTACGTATGTATAAGTTGTCTTGTCTCAAGTTATTGTAAAGAATAAATAATGAGAACTGGAACTCTCTAAGACAATATTATTCAGCATAATACAATGCAATGTGTTTGCAATAAGTTGGAAATTGTTGGCAGGGGAAGGGGAATTAGCTAGTAACCATATCTGGCATAATATACCACTTATGTGAATAATGTTTTGTGTACCTCATCCCTGATAAATTAGTGCAATAAACTAAACTCTCCAGCCCACAAAATGCTTCTACACCTCTCCTGTTAAAAGAACAGACAGGTAAAAAAGACATTAAATGTAACTATCCTCCCACATGGTGTGAGTGCTACCTGTAAAGCAGCTGGAAAATATTTTCCTCAAATGTAAAAACATAATTGTTTAAAGCTGTGAAGGGCAGGAACTGCCGAGAGCTATGTGGACACATTATGCAGTCCTGTATTTCCTTTGATTTTCTCTTGTGTTGAAGATTATTAAATAGATCATTTGAAAATGGGCAACCTAGAATTACACAGACATATAATGCGTAATTGTGGCCCCACATGATGTCATTTGTAAATTCTGCTGATCAGGGCAATGGTATTTTTGGAAAGCACTTTATTTGGAAAAACCTGGCCAACAACATGTGAGACACTAGGTGTATCTGCCTCTTTTGAACATTTCCTGACTAATCTTTGTGTTGCGAGGAGAGACAACAATAAATGTTTCCCCTCCTTTTTTGGAGCACAAGTGGTTGCTGTGGCCTTCTTCCAGAAAAACCATCCTCCCTGTAATGAGGTGTCCCATACACAGGCACACCGGCTACCTTATAGGGCCTGCTTGCACATGGTTTACTCTTAAAAACTCAGGGATGGACTCAGAGGGGTTTTTATCTGAAAGTTACCAGCTCTATAAAGTCATTCATAAATATTTTTTGTATGTTTAACAAGGTAGGCTCATTTTATTACCTCAGACTTATGTGTTTAAGGTTATGGAAAGCAAAGCATGGGCAGGTAAGGTAGTGCTCCTTGTATGTTATATATATATATATATATATAGTTTGTATTTCGGCCTTTGAAATACTAACAATGAAATAAAAGTCAACATGCAAACAAAGGTGTGCCAGACAGATGATGAACTATTTTATTGAGATTGGTTTTAATATGGTTCTGGTTCTGGTATATCTGGTAAATCTATGCTCTACATTTGGTGCACAAAATAGTTTTGTGTTTTTGGACTTGCACTAAAGTCTTTCCCCATGCTTATTGTGTAAATGTTGACAGAGGGATTCTCTTCCAGCGGTAAAAGATGTGTGTACGTGCATTGCCATCTAGTGACAAGAGTGTTTAACTGCAAGTATCTCAAATTGGATACATGTAAACAGAGATAATTGTGTGTTTGGTGTGTTATCGTCATGTATTCTACATTCTACATTTTTACACTTTAAATTTATGACTGTAACATATGAAAATCCAGCAATGCATTTGCAAAGTACTTCATACTTCCTGAGAGCATATCCTTTATTGCATGGTACTGAAGTAATAATTTACTGCTCTAGCTGTATAAGTGGCCTTTTGTGCAAAATGTATGGAATATTTCTCCTTATTATGAACACCTCCTTATTAATGAATCATTTTATAGGCTTCATAAACCAATTGCAAGGAAATTAAACAATCAGTCATTAGTTTAACTGTATGAAGAGGTGCCCTTTTAATGGATCTGCAAAGAGCTGGCCACAGCAATACTACGCAGATGCATTATGTATTATGTATTATGAGCTTAGTAGCCACTCACACTTGGGGCATCCTCTCTGCACAGCTGGTCAAGTTCTGAGGGAGTCGTGTTCTGGGGGGGGGGCACTGTCATCTGAGGTAACTGTTACCCAATGGTGATGCTCTGATGCTGTTAGTGAAGTTTACCTAAGCTGATAATGGGCACTGACCTGGTATGTGAAATGTCTGTTTTTCTAGTTTTTTTGTCCCCTAACTAAGGTCTTCCACAGGTAGAACAAGGTGGTCGTGCCTTTCTAGCTGGAGTGCGAGAAGGTGACGAGGTGGTGTCACTCAACGGAGAGCCATGTGCATATCTCACTCTTTTTACGAGCCTTTGCACTCCTTGACACATCGATTGACTGTCTGCAGCTGCTTGTCAAAAGGTAGGGCCACATAACAGCCGTTAAATTAATGATAGCAAAGTGGTACATTCAGAAACACAACGGGATCTGTGTGTCATGACGACGGAGCCATGCAGTACTGTAGGTTCTTGATGTTCACAACAGCCATGCAACATGTTTATTGCAGCACTGTATTAGCATTTAGATGGTATGTTGTTTTATGACCTGTGCCGTTTTGCATTGCTCAGTGAACCTCTGACTGTCTGTGTATATATATGTGCATTCATGTCTGTGGGAATTGACGAGTTAATGTGTGCCAGTCATGCTGACCTTCCAACTAGCTTGGCCAAGGTGTTACAGATTTGTGTGTGTGCTTGACATGCAGCTGCTCAGCCATTACTCAGTGGCTATTGCCAGTGTGTTTATCAAAGTGACATGTTCTTAAATATTGATGTCCTTATGTGCCCACATTTAAACGGCAGAGTGATATACAGTTAAAGTTTTATCTAGTTCAAGTATTTTTTTCTGGCTATAGAAAGACTATAAGTAAGGGTCGGGATTTGCATTAGGATTGTTTCTATGACTACATGACTTCAGAGTCTTGTCTCTGTAGACTTAGAGCAGATGACTTCAGCTTGTAGCTGTCAAAATGTATTATTATGATATGTCACTCTTTCCCATTTCCTATTTGGAGAAAATGAGCACTTGCTTGATTTCTAATCAACTTAATTTTAATAATTGTAGTCAGAAGTAATGACATTCTGTTATGCTAGTCCTTGCTGACCTTGAAAGTGGAAATTAGGCAGAGCGATGTTGAAATGTGATTACCTTCCTTTTGAGTGACCTGACCCTTTCATTTAGCTTGCTGCATGAAGATAAAATCTGCTTGATTACTTTGACAACTTTAGCAATGGGAGACAAGATTTACTTCCTTAACAATTTAATGTGAAGATGTATTTCTTATTCAAATGGAATTGTAAATATGTGGACATCACATCTGTCTTTTTATGGAAGTAAAAGTAAAAAAACAAACAGCATAGAGATTTTGTATTTACCTAATAGTCAATTATATTTAAATGCACAAGTACAAAAGCTCAATTCCATGTTTAAAGAACTTATATTATAAGAGGTGACATTATCTGTCATTGATATTAATGAACAACAATGGTTACTGAACTAAGAAAAGGTTCACCACTCACTCATTCCTGTTCTCCCCTCTCCTCTGAAAGATACTGCACTATCCCCAAAGAAGACTATGAATCAGAAGAGACATACTGTGGTGAAAGGGACTCCTCTGGTGAGGCTTTAGAGAGCACCACTATCCATATCTTCTCCCCAAAGCAGAAGTCCCAAAGCCCAAGGAAACTCTACATATCTGAGTCCCAGGACGAGGCTTCTTATGGGGAGTTGGACAGCAACAAAAGAGTTCCCCAAGGGACCCCAGCTGCTTCACACCCAGCTATGTGTTCCCTCACTTGGTGATCGGAGAGGCAGGGAGCCTGTTTTTGAGGAAAATGATAAAGAAGCACGCCGGTGCTTCTCCCCTGGGGACATGGTTGAGCTCCAGGTGTCCCTGTCCGAGCAAACCTTGGACGATGTGGGCTGCACTTCTCTTGGGAGTGCTCATGGGATCGAAGGAGAACTCTCAAACAAAGAGGCTATTGAGACAATCCACACCACTACTGCATCACACTACGTACCATGTTCTGTCAGAGAGCCGCTCGGCCATCGTGGAGTGGTGCTCAGCTCTCCTTTAATGCTGGGGCAGGTGGAGGTCATTTTGCAGCAGCCAGCAGCATCAGGAGCAGGGAGGGGCATCTTGAGTGTGGGTGGCCCCAGGGTCAGGGGAAGTGTTGGATCCCAAAGTGAAGGGGAAGAAGGAGAAGGGCACTGCGAGCGGGTGTCTGGGTCTTCCGCTGTCTCATTCATAACTCCCTCAGAAGAGGTGACACCAGCAGAAGAGCAGGACTCTGATTCTGAGGGCGATCCAGACAAACCCAACAAGCATCGGGCAAGGCACGCCAGTAAGTACCTATGTACTATTTCCATTTTTACCAGGGAGTTTTATCCCGGTGTGCACTATTTGTGTATGTATGTTTGCGTGTGTGCGTGCATGTGTGTGTGTGAGTGCGTGTGTGTGTGTCATAAAGATGTATTCTATTCTAAGAGGGTGTCAGCATGTTGATAGGTAAATTGCATTTGTCCTTAACATATGTGCATTCCAAAGCACAATGTCCAGTGTGTGTGCTCCTCCAAATAGTGTGTCTCTCACTGCAGTTGGAGAAGGGTGCTAATTCCTCTGAATGGAAGCACATTCTTCTGGGTCTTACCTAAACTAAAACAAAATCAAAGTGATTGGATGGATGCACAGTGCAAATAGGATGATGACAGTCAACAGAAGCTAGATATAAAGAATCAAAAGGGAAAAAAACATGTTTATTGATCACATGTAAGAAGCTATTACACTTTATGAAACATCTTAAACTATCCATTTGAAGAGGCTTGATGATGAATATGGACACTCAGGCACTGCTCTGAGCTGTGTAGAAGACATAAATATAACACCAGCACGCTGATGATGCCTGCATAAGTGGCCTTTTGACAGACACCAGCATGTGCTCCCCTAGCCCGTTACCTGATCCTCAAACTGGATACTTTAACTGAGCTAAAAAAGGGAGTCTGTTGCTCACTCCCGCTGTCTCCACCGCCTTAAGGTTAGTCTTGCAGGAATATGAAAAAGGAAGCCTCCGTATTATTTTATTACAACCTTGCATTGTTGGATGGTTTGAAAGTGGATTTGTTGTGTGATATCTGTTATTAGATTGGACAAAAGAAGTGTCAGCAAATGTGACAGATTTAAGAAGAACAGAAGGTTTTATGTGGACATCTTGTGAAGTTCCAGATAAGGAGTGGTAAAGATATGCATGCAGGCTACTATATGGGGAAGAACAACTAATTTAATTAGTTAATTGTCTGTGAACAAATGAGGAAATTAAACACAGGTCAGAAGATTTTATGATTGCTTTATGGGTTGATGTTTTATGTTGAACTGAATGAGCAAATGAGGAAGGGCAGATAGCTATAGGTGGTTGAATATTATGTGTGGCCTAATAATGTAAAGTAATCCGTTAATAGCTTAGTTTACAACATCTTTGTTGTGTGTTCGAATTGATTCAACCACAGTCATACAGTATTTATGGTTTACTAGTCTGTTGGTATTCTGCTTTTAATGAGAACATTGGATGTATTTTGGTATGTTGCACACTTAAATTAATTGCTTTGTGACTTCTAACTTTAGTTCAAAAATTAATTTTTTATCTGTTACAATCTTATTTGTGCAAGATCTATTGTTAGTCTTCAGATGAGTAATGAAAAAACCTAAATGGCTTTTATATGATAAAATAAAACTTGACTATTATTACATGATAAATGCAGATACAGTGTGCAAGGACTGACTTGAAAATGCCCTTATGATCAAAGAGCTGAAAAGTTAAAAAATAAAAGAAAGAAAAGAAAAAACCTTTCTAGGGAGACATAGAAAAGCGAGTAATTCAAGAAAGTGTTTTTTCTTCAGCCAAAACATCCACCAAACATATTAAATGATTTATGTTAATCTTAACTCTAGTGTATTTTATTTATTTATGCATATAATGTCATGTGAGAATCCATCCAAGACAAGCTTTTATTTTAGTATCCTTTATTCTAAACATTGAGCTCTCTTTTTTTCCTTCTCTATACAGGGCTCAGGCGCAGCGAGAGTCTATCTGAAAAGCAGGTGAAGGAGGCCAAATCCAAATGTAAACGTATTGCTCTCCTTCTCACGGCTGCTCGGTCCAACCCTAACAACAAGGGGGTGTTGATGTTCAAGAAACATCGGCAGAGGGCCAAGAAATACACACTTGTGAGCTACGGCACAGGAGAAGACGAACCAGAATACAGCGACGAAGAAGACGAGGAAAACGAAGACAACAAACAAGAAACTCACACTGTTGAATTTACCCTTGTGGCTCCAAACGCTTCTGAAATAGACAAACATTTCCTCACTAATGCCCATAGTAGCAAAGGTGTGCTAACTATCAACTGGGACAAGGGTCTCCTTGAAATTGAAAGAAACCTGAACAACCAAGCAGAGATGGAATGTTTGCCTGACACCAAGGGCAAGGGTGCCGTAATGTTTGCCCAACGGCGTCAGCGGATGGATGAGATTGCTGCTGAACATGAGGAGCTTAGGCGCCAGGGGATCGCCGTGGAAGGAGTGCAGATTGCTGATAAGAAGATAGAAGAGCACTCCTATATGCAGTCCAGAACAGAAGGCCATGCTTACATGGATGTAAATGTACACCAACAAAGCCAACACCAACAACAGTACCAGCAATATCAGGAACAGCAGTACTATGAGCAACAACATAACTACCAACAACAACAACAACAACAACAACAGTTTCAGCAGCAACAACAGTATGAACAACAGCTTTATCAACAACAGCAAATGTATCAGAAGCAGCAAGAATATCATCAAGAGCAACAGCAAATGCAGCACTATTCTGCAAACATCAATGGAACAGTCCAACATGAAATGCAGAGTTCTCTCAACAATCGTACTGCAAAGCCTTTCTCAGTAGAAAACATGGTGACTTCCCCTTACTCTCCCGCAATGAGTGGGGTTAATCAAGATTCTGTGGGCCAAGGAGAGCAGATAGCTTCCCGGGATGAGCGCATTTCTACTCCTGCAAGTCGAACTGGGCTTTTGTCAGACTGCAGGAGACGAAATGCTGGCAAGCCAATGTTCACTTTTAAGGAAGCACCAAAAGTATCACCAAACCCAGCACTGCTAAACCTCCTCAACAGAAATGACAAGAAGTTGGGTTTTGAGTCAGGGCCTGAGGAAGACTACCTTAGTCTTGGGGCTGAGGCTTGTAATTTCCTGCAATCTCAACGAAATAAACAAAAGAATCCTCCACCTGTGGCTCCAAAGCCTGTGATCAACCCCAACTCTCCTCCATGGTTCCCACCGATAGAAGTGAGCAACCAGGACATGCCTCAAGAAGCTGAAAATAGTGTATCCACACCTGCTGTAGCCCCCACCACAGAGACTACACTTGCTCCAGAACTAGAGCCAAACCCTGCACCTGCCTCTGAGCCCTCTCCCCCTCCTGCCCCCCAGAAAGCTCCTGCCAGCCCCACCACAGAGGAACAGTGCCCATGCACCCTCCCGGAGCCTGAATCTCAACAACAGCTTCTGCAAGTGACAGCTCGGGAAAATGGTCATATGAATTCTATCCTGCAACCTGAGCCTGATCCTGTGACTAGCTGGGCTCAAGCAAAAACAAAACCACAACAACAGGCATCTACCAATTCTTGGCATCCAGCTCAAGTGCAGCCCCAGGAACCACCTCAAAGTCAGTCCCCACCACAGCCACCTTGGGTGACGCATCATCCTACTCAGACCCAAGCACAGCCTCAACCCTCCACAAATAATTGGACCCCTCAAATTCAGCCATCCTGGAGTCAGCATCAAGAGCAAGCACAAGCCCAGACACATGCTCAGCCATCATGGACCATGCGTCAAGAGCAACCACAGTCTCATCCACAGGCCCAGCCACCCTGGACACATTCTCATGAGCAGCCAAATCTGCAGCAAATGCAACCAACTTGGGGTCAACTTCAAGAACCAATGCAGCAGCAGCCCCAGGCACCTTGGGCACAGCCATCACAAGCAGAACATCAGCATCAACCACCATGGGTGCAACCCCTTCAAAAATCCCAAGTGCAACCTCCTTGGGCTCAGCAGGTCCAGCCAGAATCCCAGCCACAGCCACCATGGGTTCAGCAACCACAGCATCAGGCTCCACAACAAGCATGGCCACAGGCCCAAGCACCAGGTCAGCCTCAAACATCTTGGGTCTCAGTTCAGCCTCAACAGCAACCCTCAAATAATGCATGGCCTCCATCACAAACTCAAGTTCAGCCACCTTGGATCCAAGCAGCCCAAGCACAACCCCCAGCACCGCCTCAAGCCATTTTAAATCCATGGCCACCAGTACCTGCCCAGGCTCAGTCCCAACCATCATGGGCCCAGCACCCTTCAGAACATGGTCAGACACCAATAAATTCTTGGGCCCAAGAGCAAAATCAGGCTCAACAGCAACCACCTTGGGCTCAACCAGTTCCTCCCCAACCCACACCACAGCCAAACTGGCAACAGTCTACTTCAAAGACTCCACCACAGCCACCAATGAATGCATGGCCTCCCCCTCAGGCACAACCTCAGACACCTGTGAATGCCTGGGCACCACAGTCACAACAAACCCCTGTGAATGTTTCCACGTCAATGGTGAACACTCGTCCCTCTCCAAAACCTTGGCATTTGCCACAAAATGCCCCACAAAACCGGACCCCTCCGACTCCACCACAGCGAATGCACTCTTTTACCATTGGTCAACAAGCTTCATCACCTATCAACCCAATGGCCACGGTCTTAAACCCATCATCCCAAGGTTCAGCTTTTGAGATGCCAGCTGTCAAAGGGAAAGGAGCTGACATGTTCGCCAAGAGGCAGTCTCGTATGGAGAAATTTGTTGTGGACTCTGAGACTGTGCAAGCAAACAAGGCAAGCCGGTCAACATCACCAGTTGCTTCCTTACCAACAGAGTGGAAATATACACCCAACGTACGTGCTCCTCCTTCACGGGCATATAATCCTATTCAGTCCCCTTCTTATCCCCCAGCAGCAACAAAGCAGCCCCCTCCAAGTAGCCCTTTAACCAAAGCCAAGACAAAAGCCAAAGAGAAACAAAAACCTGCTCCTAAACCCCTCAGTGTTGTAGAAGTTATGAAGCATCAACCCTATCAACTCAATTCCTCACTTTTTACCTTTGGCCCAGCAGCAGAGGCTGTCAACCCCCCTGAACCTAAGCCTGACATTTCAGGCCCACCTAACCCACCTGTTGAAAACCAAACAATTACATATGAGCAAATGGCCCCCATCCAGCCAGTTGGACCATATAACGTCCCCAGCCCCCAATACCCCCAGCAAGCCTATGGAATGCCCATGCAGCCTATCATGCATGATGGCCACTACCAGCAAAACCCAGCTAATGTTTATCCTCCCCCCAACCCATATCAACAACCCCCTGGTGGTCCATACCAGCAGGCATATAACCAACAGTATCAGCAACCTGTCCCACCTGCTTATCATCCCCAAGCTCCTCAGTCTCCAAACCCTACCTACCAACAGGCACCGCAGGCCCCTTACCCACCAGCTAATAGCCCTCCCTACCTGGCATCTCCCTCAGTACCTTACCAGCCACAGCCTCCCAGTAGCTATGTTGTTCCTTGTTTTCCTGTAGCTGCAAGGCCTGAATCTGTATCTGGTGGCAACACTGTAGCTCCTAAACCTAAGTTTACAGCTAAAAAAAGCTCAGCTCAGGTGTGGAAACCTACAGCAGTTGATAAAGAATGATTCTAGTAGAATCATGTCATCTTTGGTGTCTGCTTGAGTCAATGGGTTGGTCCTCTTGCCATCCACTGCTAAGTGGACTATTTTGAGCACATAAACTTTCTTTTGCAATGAAGATCTTCCCATCCACTTGCTCGTTTTCAAAGTTTTAAGAGCTAATGTGAAGGGTATTACTACAGAATTAAGAACATAAGAATAAGAGTGGGATGCAAGTTTATCTTAGCAGACGCAAAGTAGCTACAATTAATGTTACATGTTTATAAAGCATGTACATGAAGAAAGTTATGCATATGGGTACTTAAAAAATCACTATAATATGTAATTGTATGGAAAATAATCTAAAGTGGTGGCAATATAAGAATGTAGGGGAGCATGATATGAAAGAAAGGAGTGAGAGAAAACAGAAATCAGGAGTGAATGGTAGCAGACAGTGACAACAGGAATTTGATTTTTGAAAAGAAGGAAATGCTTAATGTGTCAAATTTGATTTGATAAACAAACTTATTAACAGACAAGACAACTAAAATACAATAAATAAATAAGGTAAATGAATATTGTAAAAATAAAGTAGTGAGATAGAAGGTTACCAACCAGAAATCTAAATTTGAAATGCAACAATCTGTACAGAGTATGTAACAACTCTGGAGTTTAATGTAGGTTTCAAGGCTGGAGGATATAGCACTCGCCCTAACTTTCTTAAACATCAAATGTTACATTAGTAAACAATCTATTCTTCAGTGGCTCTCCCCAGTCTCTTTTCCATAGCAACTTCTTAAGTGGGTTAGTTTTATTTTAAACTTTTTACCAGCTGTTGCATCATGTTAGGTACTATATTTAAACTGCTTCATGAAAGGGAGTGCTGGGGGTCCAGAGATAGTAGGCATACATTTCAACTTAAGCCAGTGAAAGCTACTGTATCTCAGACTCCAGTTGTATTTTCCCTAATAACAGAGAAATATATAGTATTGCACTCTCTCACATGTAGCTTCACTCTTCCATACATCTTCTCTTATATTTTGTATTTTATAAATAGATGATAAATGATATACAAAAGAAGAATTATTGAGGATAACTAGCCCAGTAATTTTCACAAATATATTTTGGTACAGGGCTGATTTTGTTCTTAATGTTTTTTTCTTTTTCCTTTTTCTTTGTGCATTTCTCTTCATAGTGCACTTCCTGTATCATTCACTGCAGTATCATTAAAATGTCTTTCATCCTTGGTTGGCTTTCCTTTCTTTTGTCATTTTAGCATGCTTTTGGGTTTCTTCTATTTTTAGCCATTTTCCTTTCATCTTGCTAAATTTCACCACTGTTCTACCTCTACTATAAATATTGAGTTAGTCTATATCGGTTCAGACAAAACATTCAGCTATGAATCGGTTTTTACTCAAGTATTATCACGTTAGACTAACTCTTATACCATCTATATGCCTTTTTGCAAAGACAGTGGTTAAAAAAGTGTTTCAACAATGAAACCAAATACAGTTTATACTCCATGAAGAGCTTGTTAACATCAGCCAGAAACACCTCATTATCCAAATCATCTACTTTAATAGCAGTTGAGGTGAATGCTTGAAAAGCATATTCCTGCAAAATGACTAAGAGATGATTCATTCATGAGGGATATCATTAGACTGGTGACTTCAATGAATAATCTCATTGGACAATTCTGGAGGTCAAGTGAGTGGGCCCCTGCTGAAATATATATCCATGTTGAGTCATGCATTTTCAGAGAAGGCAGATATTTGTTAAGTGGAAGTTATAATATTTAATAGTGTCCTTGTTTACCAAATTTCTGCAGCTACTAAAGCTACTGCTTTTCTCACTTTGTCTCAGCCATACTTGTTAATTAGTGCACCCTGAAGACAATTACATCATAATATTTGTGTCACACATGCATTTATTTATTTATGCAATAACATGGAAATATAACAGAGACAATTACCATTTACTCTAGGTTCAGAGACCACACAAAATTGGTTTAGTTACAATGTTAAATCTATGCTGATACAACTAAACTTTGGTATCTACTTATACGTAGTATCTATGTTTTATTCAGACTAAGGCAGGACAGAGTTTCTACATACCTATACATATTAACACTTTTATAGACCTGGAACCTCAAAGAAAACCACACCATGTCCTTATCATAAATAAACATAAACAGACTAAATCTCTCTGAAATTAAAAGCTTCTGAATGCACAGCACGGAAACCAACTCTTAAAGCCTGATCAGCTCCTTTTCTGAGATACTGTATATGTTAAAGTTGGCAGAATAGCAGCATGGAGATAGACATAGACGATGTGTATGTAACAATAAAGTACCTTTACCTTTAGACAATGTAAGGCATATACACTAAATGGTTATAGAATAAAAATATATCCGTAGATCACCTACTAATCTATTCATCACTTCTTGTGTCTGCGATAATCCTAAACAGGCATATAGGCCTATCAGATACCTGAGTCAGCAGATAATGTGTTCCCTCCTTACTCATTTAGCTTCATTTTTCTTTTTATAACGGCACTCTATTCTGTTCTTTCATTTTTGCCATCTCTTGCTATCTTACACATCTTTTACCAGATGATGGCAGCACTGCTTTTTCTGCATGTCTGCCACAGCCAACAAAATGTCATGTCGTCAGAGACAATGAACAGTACAGAGGTGCTTTCTCACCCCGCATAACCCTTAGCTGTCTTGGCATCCTAATGGAGATGTTAGTATTGAACATTTAGAAAGTTTGGCGTCTCATTTTCATACATTCAAAGTGTTGCTGTATAGCAAAGCTGGATCTGGCGTATTCCGGGAAACCCATGCACTCTCATGAGCCATTTCTGAGAAACAAGAGGGCAGTCTACTCTGTTTGGACAAATACTAAAGCACTGGGTTGAGGAGGCTTACTGTGGAATGGACAATAAAATAAGTTTACAAGAGCTTTTAGCAGCTTTAACAATTCATTTTCTTTGCTGTCTATTTCAGATCTTAACACAGTCTTACATATTTATACAGAAGAATCAAACAAAACAAAAGTTAACATGAAATACAATATTAGGGTGTAACAGCATTTAAAATAAATTTGTTGAAGAGCTATTCTTTTTTCCAATGTTTTCAAAGCTGATTTGATTTGGCTGGAGGACCAGTCAGCCAAACAAAAATGAACCCTCACTAAAATAAACATGTCTGGATCTTTCTTTGCAGGCACTTGGCAGGAGCTACTCCCTTTCCCCACCAGCCAGAGTACCATCCATGGGCCAGAAATCTGCTTCTGCTTCTTCCTCCCCCAAGCCTCTGGCTTGGGGCACTACAACTCTCCCAGCAAGGCAGACGTCCTGGCTAGAGAAGGGCCGCAAACCCCTCATGCCCTGGGAGGCCGCCTCCCGGCATCCCTTGGGCCTGGTGGATGAAGCCTTTGCTTTCCAGAACCTCCAGCAAAGCCTTGCCACAAATGTCCGCTTGGCAGCCCAGCGCAAAATGCTGCCTGAGCCACCAGCAGAGTGGAAGGCCAGGGTGTCTTACGAAGCCCCACAGAAAACAGGCAGCCAGACTTGGAACCAGAGCCAAAGCCGCAGTCAGATTCGACATCCACTGCCGTCATTTGGGTCCTTAACTAGGAGCACTGGCTCCGCCCCTGCCGGTCATGCTGCTTACAGATCCCTACCCAGACAGTGGCAGCCTCAGAGGTCAGTTACACAGGCCGTCCTGGGGCCTTCGGTGTCCTCCTCTGAGTTTATTAAGAGTCCCTTAGGAAAACAAACTTACAAGTCTGTGTACACCAGCAACACTTGGAGTTGGAGACGATAGGATACATTGTGAACTGTAGGTTTAATGAGTCCAATTCCAAGTTTCACTGATTCCCCAACACATTCAAGTGCATTTCCTTTTTCTAATTCATTGATATACACAAACAAAAATATTGTTAGTGAGGAGAGTGCGCTAATATATAATGAAGAGGACATTTGAAAAGTTTGATAGAATTCTCCTGGTTTGGATATGATCATACTCTTACTCTTTCTGCTTTTCTTTGCTGTTAAATAGCTAGTATAAATGATTTTAGACCAAATCTGTGTATGCCATAATCATATGTGAAAATGCATGATTACTCTAACAATATATGGAGAAAGAAATTACTTTGTAACATTTAACTGACAACTTTGTAGTTTGGTAAATACACTGAAGTGAACCTGCAGTTCATCAGATGAGGCAATGAGTATGTTGTTTAGAAAGGATATAATGAGTGTGAATGGATATGTTATGTCTAAAATAAGTGGAAAGTTTTGAGTGATTGTAAAGTAGACTGAGAAAATTTTAGAATGTTCATTAAGATTTCAGAATGTAGGAAATAGGTCAATATGGTGTCTTGAGAAAAGAGATACGTGAGGATGCTAAAGAAAGAGTGTCCCCTTCTTATCATATAGTAAGCTGCAAGAGAAGAGTGTCTCTTGAACTGTTTTCATCCTGGTGTAATTTTCTGTTGTGAATGTACGCATTTAGCATGCCGTGATTAAGTACTTTTCTTTGCTCGTTTTGTTTGATTTTCCATCCATGAAACTTGAGAATGAGTACATTTGCAGTGTATCCAGATCAGAGAATCCTTTCAGTGTCAGAATCCAATTTGTGAAGCATTAGAAGTGAGGCTTTAAACTTGTGGAAAGGTTAGTGCTATAACTCAGCATGTTGTGTAAGCTATAATAAGTGAGATTAATGCACTTACCCGGTGCATTTTAATTAGTGCATTAGCATTTGGCCACTCACTAGGGATGATGAGAAGCTGAAAATGAGGCATCTTTTCTACCATTATAGTTTTTCAACACTTTTTTTTTCTTTGGGCACCTGGAATGTATTGGCACATTCCAGTATTAGTTAGCATTGCAAGTTGAGGAATGTCTATTAGTCCTAATCATGACCTCAATAAAATATTGTTTTAGTTTTTGATTTACTGGCAGTGGGAGAATTGCTTATAGAATGCAATGTGTTTGTGGCTTGTGTTTGGTTTGGTTTGGGCTTTTGCTATAGCTAGGTTAGTGTTTCCACAGAGTGTACATAATGTCCTAATGTGATTCTCACCAAGCAATCTCATAAACATAAATAAGATTTATCACACAGCAGCATTGTGTTGTGTCTCAACTGACTCACTCAGCATCCTGGCATAGTGTATCTGTGACAATTACACTGTATTGCCTCCATTTCAAACAACACGTATTATAGTCATTATAGAAAACCAGTAATCAGTTTCTGTTCCAAACTATTTCAGCTATGGATTCACAAAAAAAGACTTTCACAAAATAAATACAACCAAATAGCACTATTTCACAAATTGCCTTGCGTGTTTGTGCTCTCTGCTCTCTATTCCAAGCATGAAATAGTTGGCTCTGGGCCATTTGTTGCTTGCTGTACCATCCCATGAAGCTTTTTGTATGATGTGTTGTCTTGAATAGTCATTTGCTCTATCCAGCAGAGGGGGGTTGGGAGGGGTTGGTGGGGACTTGTTCCCATGGTGACCACCAGTTACATAATAATAGTGGGTACCTAATGTACAGTAGCTGAAGCATTAGAGAATGAGAAATAACGACACGGATGGAGATAATAAACAGGAATTATTTCCCTCCCAATTTAGATTTTATAAACACTTGGGATTGTGGGATTCACATGCTATTAAAAGGGTGGAGTCACAGTATAAACAATCATAAAGCACAACATGGATCGCTTTAAAATATTTCATTTTGTGTATGGTGTTTCTGGTATAGTTTTCTTCTTGCCAGGCATTGCACTATGCCAATGAACTTGTTGCTTTTAACATCCAATCTTTCGTATGCTGCAAACTCAACCTGCCTGCCTTTATTTGTCTCTTTTATGAAGTTAAGAATTAAATTAAAGTCAGCAAGGTCAATTAAAACAGTGAGTGGATCATGAAGTGAGTGCACCCTATTAGGCCTGGGTCCCTACTATATCACTTGATAGCATTTCAAACAAATTGGCCTCTAGGCTCTGAGGGAGCTATGTTCCTGAATATATTTATTGTTAACTGTGCACTGCAATTCTGGAGCGCTGATGAAGACAACTGCAGTGGAAACTACTTTATTTTTCTCAGTTTCTACGAGTGATTTCAACCCTTAGCTGCTTTTCAAATCATGTAGATTTGCAAAGTTTGAAGATTGCAACAGATTATTGCTCTTTTCTTGTTCTATATATACAGTATATATATATATATACTGTATATATAGTTCATTGATTTACAAATGAACTAATGTTTAGGTCAGTGTGGTTAAGTTTGCGTACTTCCACTTGGATTTGCAGAAACTGGACATACAAACTAGTTCTCCATAACTTTCACAATTGTATTAACATTTATCATTAACATAACATTTATCCTTAACGTGTAGCCAACTATTTTAATTTTTTTTAGAATTTCTCCCACACTCTTAATCAACTGCAGATGAAGCCCCTGTGGTACATGAACTCCTGATTTGAAATTAGTTATACGGATCCTCCAGCTTCTATAACAACACTGGCAGGAAGATAGATAGCTAGAGGGTGGTCAAAGTGAGCAGTAGTGGCAGCACTCTAAATTTAGTCACCCCTCCGCTTGTGAACTAAATACCAATGACAACAGTCAATCGGACACCTACCCACTCATTCGGTCACTCAGTCAGCTGGGTCGGATACAGCCCCCTCTGTCCACCCTCCCCATGACAAGCCCCAGTACCGGGGAACGCAAGCACCCACACGGGTTGCACCACTAAGTCTGAACCTCTCGCCCCTCTCACCTTTCTGACTTCCTACCCTGAGGAGACAGGCGCAACTTGAGACTCCTCCCTGAGGGTCCTTCAGGACAGGTAAGCCATCACTCGGGCCTCTCCACAGGTGTGCTGTCTAGTTCTAATGTTACACTTCCACTTTGAATCAGGATTCTGCAGTTGCTCCCTCTTTGTTTTCCAGTCAATCACCCAGCTGTCCTGTTCTATTCTCTTAAATTATTTTTATATACATGTTTTTGACAAACGCAACTCCTTTTGCTCCTCCTTCTCATTGCTTGGCATTTTTATGGAGGTTTGGAGGCTGATTTTATTGAAACTAAAAGTAAACTTTGCAAACTTGCCTTTTAATCTACTTAGCCAAAACTATCATTTGCATGGCGAATATACTTTAGCTATTGATAGGCTCCTTTGTTCCATCAAGAAACTTTGTGAAAAGCATTTTGGTTGGAATGAAACATATGTGTTGTGTTCACTGACACCTTGGTCTAAACTTTCCGCTGTGTTATTTCCTTCACTGTCTCACATGTTTTCTGTGACAGCACCATGGTCTCTATCTTGTGTTCTTTCAGCCCACTTGGGTAATTTCAAACATATTGATTCCCAGGCCCCTGACGCAGCTGGTTGCCATGTCTGAAGAGCGTGTGCTTGGTGTTTAACAGCCCAAGGTTATTTAAAGGAATGTGCTAACTTTGCCCTTTTCACTGCCTCAATCACTTCTATTTGCGTGGGTGGGTCTCTGTGCGTGGTGTGGATGCTTAATGTTGGCTAATCAATGGTCAACATGCAGCCGTGTTGTCTTGCTTTTGTCTCTCGTTTTACCATGGAACAGGAGGTACTGATGTGTTTTGTTCCCTGGGACTTTTTTGCCTCACCCCCGACTCTCCAGGGGCAGCCATGTCACAGTTCTCCACCATGACGACCAGGGAGAGGAAAATGCAGGCGGCAGCAATCTGCAGGGAGGTTCAAGCCCAGGAAGGTAGCAATATCATCTCCTTTTCACTTCCTTGTTTTCTAATCCCTCTGACCTCTCAGTTTCTCTTGCTTTCTTTAGTTGCATCCTTTCTTTGCTACTGTTTATATCTCACCTTCTCTTCTTATCCTCACATCCTGCTCCTTCCACCCTCCTATGTTCTCTTTTTTATCACCAATGACTTAGACACAGATTTAACACCATAACTTAAAGTACACATTTAATTCTCAGACATATTAACTTTACTGTAAAGACTGGCTCACCCTGCCAGACACAGACATGCTCACTTTATAGAAGAAATGAGCCCACCATTTGCTAGTGAAGCAGTTGCCAACCCTTCCTTCTATGACCCCTGACTATAAATAAGCAAATGAATACTTTTATGGGCCAAAGTAACTAATCCCTTTGTCGTTGTCCTTTGAACACACTATTTCAGGGCGAGGACAACTGTGTGGCTGGGTCTGAGGGCTACTGACAGCTGTAAGATATTATGTGCCTACCACTTGCATATAGGCCTATGACATCTCCATGATCAGCATGCAGTAGCTAGCATGTAACCACAAAACAAGCACTAGACATGAGTGGATTACAAAGAAACATAATTGCTCATTCATCATATCGGCAGGAGTACCAAGTCAGCAATCCATGTAGGGTTTTTTTGAAGCAGTTTTTTTTTGTGTGAATATAATTTGTGTTCAATGAGGTTTGATAGGTGGGAGTATAGGAAATAGAAAAATGAATTTGTCTTGTCAGACATCAGGTCAATTTACAAGTATTTATTGTATGCACAAGTGCTTTAGTCTTTTGTTTGTCTCTTTGTGTCCAGATACAGAGATGGATCTTGGGAAGAAAGTCAACGCGCCTAAGGATATCATGCTGGAGGAGCTGTCTCTTACCTCCAACCGGGGCTCTCGTCTTTTCAAAATGCGCCAGAGACGCTCAGAAAAATACACTTTTGAGAGCATCCAGAATGAAAACAACCAGCAGCTCAATGTAAGCAGAAACTGTGATGCAATAATCACATGTGAATGAATACATACAAAAACAAACAGGCACGAGAAAAAAAATCATTGAATTATGTCTCAATTGTTTGTTACAGGAGTAGTTAAACTTTTTGGGAAATACATAGAAACCCTTTGTTGCCAAGAGTTACATGAGAAGATCAATACCACGTACAAGTATGTGCATTAACTATGGAGCTCTGAAGGTGATTATAGTTTAGCATAAAGACTGGATGCAGGGAAACCGCTACAGTGGCTCTGCCAATTCCTAGCAACAAGGCCAATAATCTAGTTCCCTAAAAATATTTTAAATACACATACATTCACAGCAGATTGATGTGGATTATCAAAACACTTTATTAAAACACGCTTTGATAAAGTAGTTATTGTAACACGTCACACTGCAAGAGCGTGTTTTCTTCAAGCACAGTCATGTTTTCCCTCCATCACTCAAAAAACCTTTGCACAATACCTTGCATCCTGACAAAGTATATGTGGATGTAAAAGATGAAGCACTTAAAGTGTTTATTTGACTTGTTGTCTCCAGTGGCACCGAATAGTAGTTAAAAAAAAGTCTTCCAGCGGTCATAAGGAGCTTTATTAATGTCCTTTTGAGTATGGATGGGCAGTGTGCCAAGTCCTCTTTTCCTTTTTCCCCATCAGTGCTTATCTTATCTTGACCTGGTCAGAAATAAAACAATGTATGTGTCAAAACTCTCATTAAAATTGAATTAAGAGAAAGTAAGTTTCTCGTTGTTATATCTAATTACTTAGCCTAATTATATCCTCTTTCATTTGTTTTTGTTGTGGCTTTGTATACTTTTCATTGCCCCCCTGAAGTCCACAGATAAAATTATTATTATTCTCCAGGGAAGTTTTTTTTCTCCTCATCTTTGAAGTGAGGAGAACTCGCATATCTCTGGTTTGTTTATTGCTTGGGGCAACGGAGGGATTTTATTTCAAGTTGTCAACATTTCCTAAGAAAGTCCCGTAGTAAATCATCATACATATCTTTCAGAGGGATGAAAGCTGGATGCCTGGGTACATTTGGTCCCAGCCCACAAAACAGTGTTTCTAATGTTAGGGAAAAGTGACACGCAATAAGTTTTTTGGCTTTTTCTGTTGTTGGAAGATCGAGGTTTTTTAACTGCTTTGAGTTCACATGAAAAATGGAAAAAAGTGTAGCCTGGTAATCCAGACCCAAATCCAAAAGATTAAGGGTCTGGCATCAAGTAATGAAGTCGCCCATTTTGAGAGGCGGCACCAAGCGTGCATTTGAAAATCTCTCTGCACGCAATTGGATAACACTACGACCAATCACAACACCACACGGGGTGACGTATCCAGAGCCCCGTATGCTTAGCTACCAGCGGAGCTGACTGGTAGATTATACTGTCGTCATTTGTTCAGCTCGCCACTGATGTGATTGGTGCAGCTCGCCTATGACCCCGCCTATATTAGATACAACTATGTGATTGGTGCAGCTCGTCTCTGGCCCGCCTATATCAGATACACTGATGTGATTGGTGCAGCTCGCCTCTGGCCCGCCTACATCAAATACACCGATGTGATTGGTGCAGCTCGGCAATAAGGGCATAGTTAATGACCAGTATTTTAAGCTTAACTCACCTCTTGGATCTTTCTTTTAGAACATAATGGTTTCTCAGACTGAGAATGGGAGTTCCACGGACAGCCGCAACGGCAAGAACAATGTGGATGTTGACCAGTTGCCTACTGTGCCATCTGACAGAATCATGGTGCCAAATCCAGACAGCATTGCCCCGGGTATGTAACCACACAACCAAGAGTTCAAGGACCCAAAGCCATTGTAGCAGTGATGTACTGTAGCTGAGGTTGGATCAACAAACCAGTTGACCTGTGACCAGTGATCTTACCTAGTCTCTGTTTCTGCAGAACAATACAACTGCTTTCCATCTATTACATCATCACTGACAAAGCCAAGTCCTGAGCGGAGTACTTTATCTATGATTGTCACTGTCATATGTTGTAAAGGTTTGGCTACTTTAACATGGTTGGTAGAATTTTGCCATACTGGACTTCCCCTTTGGTTTTATTTTAGTTTTTTTTAACATACTGAATGTAGGACAGCTCACGCGAGATGGCAGTGCTCCTGTTGGATGTGTGGCGTTTGGATAAGGATTCAGCAGTTTTTCATTGTATGTACTCAGGAAGGCTCTGATTGTAAAGGAAAGCATTTTCTTCTTGCCTGGAATCCTCTGGCCTCAGGCAGAATATCCTTACATGTTGTTCATTCTGCCTCTCTCTGCCTGTCTCCTTTTTTCTCTGTCTTTCTATGTTCATCCCACTCCCTTGTTTCATACTATATCTACTTCTCCACATTCCCATATTGCTCTTGCTGCCCCCCATCCTTCTCGTTACAATCAGCTTTGACCATCTTTTTTAAGAACGAAATGTTGATTTTTACCCACGGAAGTGTTTCCTGTTTGCCTCTTGTGCCACTGATACCATCAGGTTTGCACTAACATCCTCCCTCGTGTCAAAATTCTGCCCAGTTGACACAAAACCAACACTGATTTAGGGATGAGTACCTCAGCACAGGGTGGGGTTTTATTTCTGGAGCTCCGGACCAGACACCAACCTTCAGTGTCTCAATGAAGTCACTCCAGCTGTAGCAGAAATCAGGCCAGAGTGCAGTAGGTATCAAATGGTTAAGACTCTTGAAATAGCACACTCACTCGCCAATGTTCCATGCCCCTGTAATGCAAAATGTATTTACCAGGCTGCAGTCATAAACAGTGAACTTTATAAAAAGATTATAAAAGAGCTTAAATAAGACAATAATTTATATTATGCTGAAGATTTTGAAAGTATTAGCTAGAAATTGGAAACAACAATACATGTTCATTTACCACAGGATGCATGGTGCCGTAGCTGTTAAAGCCTTCTAAAAATGTATTCTTATGTCCATTTGAATTATTTTGTGCCAAAGCATAGATGAAAATCAAATGTGTTTTTGATTATAGGACCCTTTTTCAAAATGATGCCACATTTGAATGTTTTGGAAAGTCTTTCTTTCTGACCATTTGCATCTCCACACTGAGTGCATAGAGTGGGGTGTGTGACAGTCCTTTCCCACAAAAATATAAACTCAGCCAAATGCTCAACCACAAGAAACTTTCCATGGCCTCAGAAAATCTTTTACACTATGTTTTGTAATAGATTCTCCCCGAAATCTTTAAACCTCTCCTCAGGTCTGTTTGGTCTCTCCTGCTTCCTCCTCAGGGCAAAACATAAACTCAGGAAGGGGGATTGTTCATTGTGAGCGGTTAGGACGTGACATGACGCCCTGTGTTATGTAATGCCTGAGCTTGCAAGCCCCCCTGAGTGAAGTGCTGGGTTTGAAGGATAGTGTTTTGGATAGGCCTCTCCCATCAACACACATAGACTAGGCAGGGGAGGCATACATGTAGACATACAGACACAACACACACACACACACACACACACACACACACACACTCAGAGGCTGCCCCTTGATTTGTTTTGCTGTGAACTTTAACAAGGACTTAATGGCTGAAAGAAGACACAACTGTTGAAGGTTTGCAATGTTGGGCACTCAAGCAGAAATTAGGAAGTTACATATTTCTAACAAAATATGTGTATATATATTTTAATATTGTTTATATAATGTTTTAATGTTATTTATTTAATCAACAGTTCAGGTTAATACGACACAATACAATTTAAGCTGCACACATTTTACTATTCATATGGATTTTGAAAAATGTTTTTCTATTTCCTCTTTTGAAATTGAACTATTCAATTCTCTTTCCTCACTCATCTGTCTTTCACGCTCTACCGCTCTCTTTCCCTCATGCACACACACACACACACACACACAGATTTATAAAAAAAATATGTGTGTATAGATTACTAAACATGTGCGTCGAAATGCCCAAAGCTGACTCCAGAATTGAGTAAAATTTTAAAATACAAATAAATAGAAGTAAAACAAATGGAGAAAACCTATGGAAAGCCCTATTTTAATCATCACTGTCTATGTTGTACACCCACCCAGGGTACGGAGGTCCTTTGAAAGACATCCCTCCAGAGAAGTTCAACCGTACAGCTGTACCAAAGTCCTACCACTCACCATGGGAGCAGGCCATCGCCACTGACCCGGCCTTGGCTGACACGCTCTTCACCCATGTGCCTGAGCCAGAGCCCCAACCTGACCTACCAGGGTACAAAAGTTTCAACAGGTAACAACCTTACAGGTTTAAAATGCCTATAACATGCCCACTGTAAAGAAGTAGACACATGCAAACTGGACTATGAACATTTGTTATGTAAAGTAAGCTTCTGTATCTTTCGGTAAACAGCAGTCACTGTGGCCATTGTGGGAGGATGGTAAATGTTAGACAATGATATACAGTAGCACAAGTAGAGAAGACTCATAAAGCCTTAAAACTGACTCAGTAATGTTGATTTTATACAGAAACCATATGCTACTGGTCATACCACACCTTATACGGCTGTAGCAGCAAAACCTCTGAGTGTATTCGATTGAGCAAGGGTGTGTTTTATTGCCTATAAATTCAACTGAGATATTTTGTTATTCAAAACCAACATAGGCTGGCTTTAATTCATCATGGACACAAATGCTGACTGAGTGAGTCCTGTTCATCTAACTCACAATGTACAAAAGTGTGCTTCTCACTCTAATCAGCTATCTCTGGTCAAAGTCTTTGCTTGGCTTTAATTAGTTGCATCACTTTAAATGTCACTGCAGTCTCTCTCATTAACACATGTCAACTACTGTTAAAACACTGTCACCCTGTCACCAGGGTGGCAACACCGTTTGGTGGCTTCGGTAAGGCACCCAGACCTGCTCCCATCAAGTCCCTCCAGGTGGAACCCCTCCCTGACTACCCTGAGCTCCAGGAGGACACGGCAGGCAACCGACCCTCCTTCAACAGATCTGCTCTGGGGTGGGTGTCGGTGGGCGATCCAGCCCCCTTCCCTGCTGTTTCCCTTGAGCCTCTGCTCATCCCTGAGTCAGAGGACCTTTGATCCCATAATGAGGTCACACAGAGATGCTGTCTACTCTGTTGCTGCACCAGAGGTTATGGTGGGCGGGGTAACTGTTAGGTCAGAACAGAGTCAGGGAGAAAGAAAGTGTTAAGTTACCATGTATGTAGCATCCCTTGTTTTTCAGGGATGTTCACTATTACGCTGCTCTTACAAACAAATGAATCATCCTGTAAGGTAGGCAGATACACTACTGGAAGAAATGGAATGTATTGTAAATTAATGTGCATAAGAGTATTTTATCTTGCAGACACGTTTTTGCTCAATAAAATGGTGTAGAATGCAACAAGTACATAGTTTTTTTCTATTTCTATTTTTAATTTTTTTCATGCTTGAATTTGGATTTCTGCCACTAAAAGGGTCTGAGATGCTTCTGTTTTGGCCATGGATACACATCTGTAACAAATTCCACAATATGCCCCCAGGTAATGATTTCACAGTGAGTGGGTTGAAGGATCACTTGAGAAAAAGGATGCTTGCCTGTGTGTTACACTCGTATGCAAACCCATCACTTATCGCATCGTACGAGAGAGAAAAGATACTTGTGAACCACTGTAACAAGCCTCAAGGTTACACTGCCTGACAAATCAAATCTGCTTCACTGACATGAGCATCATGATGGATGTGTCTCTCACATTTTGGCTTTGCCAAGTCGAAGGAATGGGGTTAATGGGAGGGCTGCTTGATAAGCTGTGTCCTCTCCATAGCTCTTCCCAATTGCTGTTTATTATTACAGAAATTACAACATTTAGACAATTCTCAATTCTTGTTCTGTTTTGTTGGCATGTGAGAGTCAAAGGTTTTTACAGATGGAATTTATTTTCTTTTTTTATGACTTCATAAATCGGAAAACAAAAACTCAACAGCCATAAAAAAATCAATTTTTGCCATGGTTTTAGGAATAAAATCTGGTTTAAATCAGGCTATGAAAGATATGCAAACAACCCGTCTGTAAAAACCTTCAGAATGTAGATGAATGAAACTGGAAAGTTTGGTGTATGTAAGTGCTACTGAAGTGCAGATTTCTACCTCAGGGTATGAGAACTAAAATCTAATTTTAAGAAAACAGCCTTAAGAGATATGTATAGTAAAATTCCATACATTTTGCAAGACACTCCAGGTGAATAGGGTAAAATATTTTAACTAATAGATATTACCATGAAACTTCCCCAGTTGATTACTTACAATAAGACAATTAATTATTGTTCTACAATTTTTCTGAAAGATTATGGTTAAATAGGAAGCATTATCTAATGTTATAATGTTATGATGTTATCATATCAAACTGAATTCATAGGAGAAATCTACAGACGCAAATAGACAAAGTGTAGTAAAATAAATATATGCTATCTATTTTGGATGTCTTCTTTCCACTGAAAGAAAAATAGTCCAAAATCTTGAAAATTGACCAGTGCATGTTTCTGCCTGTAGTGTCTCACCTTCATTGTATGTGTTTACTTCTTTCCTTAACAACATAAGAGCAACTTATAATAATACTAATATGTCTCTTTACTGTCTCAAACACTTTGCATATTTTGTATGCTTCTTAACCAACAGTGATAGTAGAATAACTGAAGAAAACAGAGTCAGAAGATCAAATATTTCACAGCCCTTTTTTCACCTCTTTTAGTTTTCCGTTTACATTATCATACTCTTCCTGTATAATCACTGATCATTGCAGTCCAAGGTTAAAGCCAGGGAGCCTATTGTGACATCTGGCCAGGGACTGCAGATAAAAACTCGCTTTTTGGCATATTTACAGAAATGTTTATTAATGTTCTGACCTTTGAAAGAAAAATAAAGATAAAGAAAAGAGTATATCCACTCGTTTTACTTGTGAGGACAGATTGAAAGTGCTTTGCTCGTTTGGAGTATTAGGATGCTTCTAGTAACTGTAGGTGTGGTGTAAAATGTACAGTCAAGAAAACGTCTCGGGTTACGTATGTAACCCTTGTTCCCCGAGATAGGGGAACGAGACACTGCGTCGGTTACGACACTATGGGAACGCCTTTGTGTCGTAACCGACGCAGTTCAAGTTCCCTCGAAGGGGAACCATGATTTCACAGCTCAAGTCTGATAGATCAAAATGTGATGTGAGGGATGCACAGTGACGGACAGTCTGGAGGTCAGTGAGGATTACCTTTAAATAAGGATCTCACTGGAGATGTATCTGTCAATCACTGATAACAGTGTGTTGTATGTTAGATAACATGGCATAGTGATACATGTCTGAGCTTTGACGTTGAATAAATAATGTGTCTGATTTGCAAACTGAGTGATAGGCGTAAAATATTTCCTGTACTGTATCAGGCTGGGTGTCAGTCCTCCAAGCCAATATCTGCTTATTGTGGGTTTTTTCAATTTCATATGACTAACACCACTCTTTTGTTATTGTTTGTGATGCCAGGTCAGTGACATATATTATATCATCTTCATTCAAATCCACTTGATTTTTAACACTTTTCACCCACAGTGTAAAAGATGTCACTTGATCCTGCAAATGACTGAAGAGTTTAAACAAAAGTCCTAACATATGGTGAAATCGCTCCCAAAATTTGCATTCCAATCAGAACTGTGCTTAAGCAGGGGAAATGCTTTTCTTGGTTCGACTGGTTTGAATGAGAGTTTGTGTTTAATTTTGTTTTAGTTATTGACATCTTCTCTTTCTTTAAAAATGAATTAGTAAATGCTTCTTAGATTTCCCTTCAGCCAAAGTCCAGCATCAGCATTCCTCGCCTCTGTCGGAGACTCTCTGGAATGTGCAGCACTCCCTTTTTGAGTCCTATTGAATTCCTCCTGCCAGCCTCTCTATGAGAACGGTGTGTACAGCACACTGACCACAATCTGACAGTGCCAGTAGCTCTGCCGAGTACCACAGTAAATATTGGGCAGTGTTTATCAAAGGCAGGCATGAACTCTCATTGAACTTTGATTGTAAGCCATTACCAAAATGCAGCAACGGAAATATTATTGGCAGGGAATGTAGCGTGGGCTGAGGGTTGGAGAGCCAGGCGATTCGATTACTAGTCTCTAACTGCAACCAGTTTCCCATCAGGCGTGTTTGCTTTGGCATGAGATGGCACAGCAGGCACTAGGACACCGTATTATAAGGTCCACATCTTGCTCCGGGCAATAGGGTGGCCTAGTGGTTGGAGTGACTGTCCCATACTGAATGGCTAAAGTTATTGTAGCGTCCTTAAGCAAGGGACTAAACCTGGCATGCTTAGTCCATCTAAATCGCTGTGGATAAGAGCATCAGGGAAAGTGAGGTGATAGCATGGTGAAGCCTCAGCAAGCTCAAATGCAGAGCAATCCTTTAAGAATTTGATTTTAGGGAGGTGAGAAACAGCACACACACCTGATAGGAATCGAAGAGTGACCACTTGTTACATCCCTTGTAATATCCCAGAAGCTTTTCTTTTAGTATGCACGGTTCGAATGAAAAAACAAAAGTGTTGTGAAAGAAAGAAAAAAAACTGCAAGGGCGCTGAGCAGTAGAGGGAGACATATGGTTCTATCGTAGGTTTTAGCATACAGATACACTTTTGAGTTCACCGTTAAATTTGATGTAGAGTTTATGCTCAAATCATCCACCCTGACATGTTGGAAATCTGGGATTAACCTTTTATTATTGTGTTAAAGTGACCTCCTGACAAAGAAAATCCATAAATGGCTGCAAATCACTGCTAATGGTGTGTCAACATTATATGTCTTTCTCATCTGATGACACAATGGATTTGCAAAGCCTGATGGATGTGTGCAGCAGGTGGTCATTCTCACAGGAAAGTGCAAAGCCCAATAGGATATCTAAAAATATGAGTCAAAATAAAGCATCCTAGTAGTAGGGTCAGTACAGTGGTGTTAAGTTGCCAATGAGGTAAGGTGAGTGTTGAGGCTACACATTACACTGCTGAAATTACATAATATGACGCAATGAGTTAAACTATGGTTTGCTCAGAGAAAATGTTCAATCCATCAAGTGTCAATAGGGGGAAATGCCTGCGTTCGTGTACTTTTATCCTCTAACAACAATGACTGTGCTTGTTTATTTGTGTGTGTGTGTGTGTGTGTGTGTGTGTGGGGGATCACAAGTTAGATGCCAGGATGAATCTCTGATCTCTTCATACAAATAAATATGGAAATATGTTGAGCAATGTCTACTCATTTTCATCAAATGCAGAGAGAAAATTCATCACTGTAGAAACCACTTTATGGAAGGATGCACACTGCTAGGATAGTCATAAGCTTGTTTGGACAAATGAACATTCAAGACTGTGTTCCTGTTTACTTGCAAAAGCCCTCGGGACCAATTAGAGCGGTGTTCTCTCACTTTAATCCAGGAGCTGACTTTCATCTCATGGGGGCTCATCTACGTTCCTGACTAGTCAATATTTGTTTCCTTTTCTCTTGGTTAGTAGTCAGTGAAGAATGATTAACTTACAACTACTAAACAACGAGTAAGTAAACAAACTGTAGCACTGGAACCTTCAGGTGACAAGTAAAACACTCTTTTCTCATGTAATATAGCTGATAAAGAGCAGAAAATAACTTTAAATGTCCTTAATTTGAAGTTAGAGAAAATAAGCAATTTTTGATGATGTTGCCAGGGAGAGAATAATAAATGGGACTTATCTTGGTCAATGAAGGGTATTACTTTCCCTAACAGACAGCAATGAGGCAATAGTATGCTTTTCCTGTGCGCTGCAGCTACCGTGGATACGGCAAACAGCAGTGAGATATATCACAGTCACCCCTTTGGCTGCACTCCAGAATTAATGTAACATGGTCAATTGCCAAAAAAATGATGCTTATGTCATCCACTTTTCTGCAGTAAATTAATGAGCACAGTCCTACTTAGGAGTTAGAAAGAAAATGAGAATTACAAATGGATAAAATATATGAACACAGAACTGGCTTTCCTCTTGGTTGGATAAAATCTCTAACCTGCTCTGAGGATATATTATTAAAATGCCCCCTGGTTGGAACATCATGATAAAAAATACCATTCCAGTGAATAATATACAATATAGACAAGATGTTAAAGTAAACTTTGTTGTAATTAATCAAGTGAGGGAAATCTGTTTTCTGTGGGCTCTTATTTTGAAATTTGACTGCACTGAAATTAATTTCCAGATGTCACAACCTAGAAATAAACTGGAAAGTAGTTGAACAAAAAGTCCTCACCAAGAACTATTTGTTCTTGAGGAACATGAGGAGTAGTTTCGTTTAGACAAACCCATCATTACCGGATTATAATCCCCAGCTAAATATAGCAGGAGTTGCTTAAGGTGCGTCACCTCCTCTATGGCCCCCATTGCGGCGTTCAAGCATGTCTAATCTCTTACGTAACAACTGGGCATTCACTACTGTGTGGTTCCTCATTAGTAGTAATTTGATAGCAACACAACGAATGGTGTTCACAAGCATTACAAGCTTGGCTTTGTCCAGTCATTCCACTTTGTGCAGTTTTTGCAAAAAGTGACAAAAGGGCATTTTTATTTAAATTGAGCGACCTTGATTGATAATCTCAGTTTGAACTCACACACACATGTATCTTGACAAATATCCATAATTATTTTGTGTTTATGAGCATTGTCAGTACAACTTGTGTTCATATGACTTTTCACATGCACAAGCTCCATTTGAATAATTTGCATTTTGCATGATACATCTAGGTTTGCGTGCACATACACAAACATGCACACAAACTAGGGCGTTTATTATTACCAAGGCTGAGACTGGAGCAGATTAAGTTCACATTTTAATTAGACACTTGAATTTTGCAGATGTAGATGAGATCAGCAGCACAAGCAGCTGAAGCTCATTAAAATGTATGTTTTATTACAGTATATCCCCATCAGAAAGTGTTTAATGAATTGATTCTTGCTTTGTGATTAATCAGATACATTTCTAATGTGATATGTATTCTATTCTAATATTCTATATGTATTGGAATTGTTGCCCCACTTTCCCTTTGTGTCCCAGGGATATAGAGTACAGTAAATATGGATTGAAAAGCCAGACAATGGTGCTAAAAATACCCCACTTGAACTGGCATTGGCAACCTGGTGGCTGTGTAGTAAGAGAAAAAGCTAAATAAAAGACATCACATTCAAATTAAACTTGACTCCTCAAAGTTGATATGTACTAGTGTTGTTGTTGGTGCTGGTGAAATTATAAAAAGGGCAACACAGGCAAAGAAAGGGTACAGGTCTGTCATTTGAGCTATCCACTGTGGTCAGCAGATCTTTTGCTGTTCATTGGGGCTTTTTCAAGGTGACAAGTCAGGGCAATGGCACCAGCTCTCAGTGGGACATGTGTCTACTTGCAGAGCGGGCAAAGTCTTGCTAATTAGTCTTAAATTAATATGCCCTTCACAATTGCATCAAACTTGTATAGGATCAGTGGTTCGCTGGGGTGGCTCTATTTATTTATTTCAGTTTTCTCATATTTTGTCTCTTCCTTTTTAAAATGTTTTAAATGCTTATTTCTATTTGTACGTTATTGATATGATGGCGAAGTGTATAAGTAACAAACCAATACAATTCTGTAAAAAAAAAAAAAAAATCATATCCAAAAACCAATGAGCCACTACTCTGCAGAAGTCATTTAAAGTGCATGTCAGGCAGGCAATGATGTGTCAGAGCAATGATACAGTCATTTTTAGACTTTTGGCTCAGAGTAAAGGCTGCAATGCTGACAGGGCGCAAATGGTCAGATTCACGGCTAGATTGCAACCTCACCACTGAGGTCAGAAAAGAAAAGTTTACATTTGCGGAACTTGTTAAAGACCTGATTTATTTGAGCCGTCAGATCCATAATTTATAGGGACTATAAGATATTCAGTGGCAGCCCTAGCAAGTAGGCCTACAGTCTAGGGTGGGAATGTCCAACATCATAATGTGAATCTTCTCTGTGAGAACAAGACATCACACTGATAACGAAATACTTTTGCATTTTTTGTTCATCTTTTAAATCAACCCTCCAGAATGATTGAAGGTTAAATTGGTTATTTTTTATTACAGTATGGTGATTCATTTTACACCAAGATCATTACAGATGATTAAAGCTCACATCACTCAAACTGATTATTACCACACTCTTAAACTTTTTTCTTAAGAGGAAGTATTATATGTTCCTCAGGGAAATGTGTGGGGAGGGAAATGGCATTGTCTCCTCAATGGGCCCTTTTAAGTACTTCCTGGGGAAAGTCTGCACCACACTAATGCATTGTAACCCCTCACCGCACACTCAATCATTGCATACAGTTTCCTCAGCCTTAATGAGTGACTGTGCTGAATTTTATTTTTTATTTTAAAGCTGAAGATTTTTACACAGCTTGTTGGACATATGGCCTGGTTAAAATAATTGGCACATTTGATATTACAACAGATTTATGGTCTGTCTAATTATGCAAACTGATTTCCAGGGGTTCATAGAAGGTGACACAAAACTCTACTGAAGTGAATTTTCTCCTACAGTATTCAGTCTCAATTAAGTAGATATTGCAAATGAATTGGTCAATCTAAAAGAAGAAGAAAAACAGTTTCAAATTTGCAAAAACTGACATTCAAAGGCTCTTGTGAGTTTGATAGTTACAAAGAAAATCAGCTGAGAAAGTAGATTGACCTGTGCAAAAGATTATATGATTATAATATTATACATATTCCAGAATCTAAATATCTAAAGTTAGTCATGTTGTCTATATTAAAACTGTGTTGGATTACCACAATAAATAGAAGGCTGTATTTCTCATTCAAAATCAGGATAACACAGATTCACTGCATGTGATAAAATGGTATAATACAGTAAAAAATGTTTTGGGAAATAAATTAATGGAATATCAAAAGCATAGCCCCTTATAATTATACATTTCATAGTATATGTCCTCTTGTGGAGACATTCCAAAGCACTTATTTTAATTAATATAATCTTTCCAAACAAAAATATGGTGAGCTTGCTGGGGGCCTTGAGCTTCAAAAAGAGGAGAAAAGCCTTAATTGCACATCTCTCTCATTGCTTTCTTTATATAACAGGAAGAGACAGATGGTGTTTGGGTAACAAGAGCCTTAGCTCACTTTCCTCTCTTCTCAGTTGGTCATAATTATCAGTGCTATAATTGTCATCGCATTGTTTGGATATGGACTGACCAGGCAGGTACATGTTTAACACTCTTAAAAGCATTTTTGGAAATATGTTAAGTCTAAGTATATGTGTTTGTGTCATGATTTGAATGTAGACAGTAAAAGAAATGGACAACGTGACCCCATTGATTTCATCGGAGACCAGTGAAGGCTATTAGAAGCACTTTTCTGGTTGAGCGTTACTGCTCAGCCTCAAACTGAGCTTGACGACGTAGATTTGACGTGAGCAACCTGTCTGAAAGTTGTAAGTCTTCTGGTAGCTGTGCCAAGAGAACTCTCAATCATTCCCAATCAGCAGAGACGGAGAGCGTAGGTATAAGTTAGGAGATAACATAGACACAGGCTAAGTAAAATGTTAGTAATTAAACCTAAACAGCTAATGTAAGTCAAAACTGTCTGCAAGCTTTCCCTGTACTACGGTAATTCCTCTCCTGTGTGACAGTAAGTCGCGTGGTTATGATACAATCGTTTGCCTCTTTTTACAAAAACGTCTGCTACGGAGCTATAATATTAGATACAGTAATGGAGCCTTTTATACATTGTTGTGTTTCTTTAAAAAATAAACAACAAACAAATAGAGTCTTTAAACGCTTCAGATGTAAAGTTATTTGCTGTCAAAGTGATGTCAAAATGAATGGGAGTCAATGTAACGCTAACGGTGGGTGAGTGCTAGGTAGCATAAGTGGCACCATATAAGCTACGCTTTGTTGAGGCTGGCTAACCCCTTTGGTTGCACTGGGTGAAGGATGCTAATAGCCAGCCTCTCATTGGCTATCTGTTAGCCAATCAGAATCAAGCCGCTTCACAAATGGAGCTGAGTCTTCTTGCAGGCTTTCTATACCACACTAGACTGGCTTGAAACAAGTCCATGGTAAAACTTCAGACATTACCACAAAGTAATGAAATAAGTGTGGCAGGGCACCTTTAATTATTGTCTACCACACTGCTGCAATGCATACTTAAATTGCAACTATATGCATGCAAATATTCTAGAAATCTTGGCATCCCTGGATGCAGACAACCACAAAAACAACACAATAACAACATCCAAATGCATTTTAAGTGATTTTCCAGGTTTAGAAAGACAAGCTAATTTTAAACCAAATGTTAAGTATGTATGTGATGCAGTTGGACAGTTGTAAACTAACACTAGGAATTGTAGTGGGCTAACAGCAAACCTCTGCACCATAAAGCAACATTAACGACCCTGCCAGCAGAGTTGGCGCTCTGCAAATGTTGGAGTGTGTGTGTGTGTGTGTGTGTCTGCTGTAGCAGCGATGTACAGTAGCATGGCAGACTGCAGTAAATGCACTGTTGAAGAGGCGGGGTTTGACATCTCAGCTTTCTGAAAACATCTCTAATCCAGTATTTCAGGTGCCGAAATCTACCAAGCGACCATTGCGCATTACCGCCGCGCAGCAGCGAACTGCAGCAGACCCGCACCTCTCTATAAACGGAATATCTCGCAAGTGGACAGAGGCGGCTGCTGTGTACGAAGTGGAATTTATGAGAGAAAAGAAATCCTATAAAAGCCAGACAGAGAGAGAGAGAGAGAGAGAGAGAGAGAGAGAGAGAGAGAGAGAGAGAGAGTGAAGTTTCAGCGGCGTAAAGAAAATGTGGTGGTTTGTGTTTTACTTTACAGCGCCTGTCTCTGCCTTGAAGTAGCCTACATTTTAACCAGCTCCCACGGCTTCTCAGTCCCTCCCCCCGAAACTCAAAGCAATACTTCAACTCTTGTTGTGGAGGATATTCTCGCACTTCGTGTTATTTCCCTCGAAGGTGAGTAGCTCTTTATTTGAGTTTGACATAAGTAACGTTAGTTCTTCAAACTTTACTATTGGTAGCAGTACGTGAGGCGGAAATATAGTTTTACCTGGAACTCAGGTAAGTCGGAAATCAGGTAGGCCTAGCATTAGCTGCTTCTAGACGGTCATGTAGCTTTAGTTAGCACACTTGTCAAATTACACAATGTGGTGTTTAAATGTGTATAACACCAGAAGACTTGCTTTACATTTTTACAGTTAATTTTGTCTTACTGGTTAACTTACTATTGGTATTTTCTTTTAAAAGTCGTCCGTCGTCGCATTGTTGTTGATGGCTAGCTAACGTAACGTTATGCTTATTACTAAATATTTAAAATATGTTGCTAACGTAACGAAAATGAGTCTTAAGTTTCTGCTCATCATTTTATTTCAACTCAATATGTCCTTAGTCTGTACAATGTGTATTTACATGGCCATAAATATGCTTTCCAGATAATTTAATAACGTAAAATATCAACTCTCTATCCTATAGTGTTGTGTCACCTCAGGACAAACAAGCACAGTGTTCTTCCAAGTCTCCTGTTAGGGTTAGTTGTGGACAGAGTTTTCATATTGCGTAATTTTTGAACACCCTTTTTATATTTGGTCAAAACATCAGAGAACTGGTTTCTCCCACTTTATTTATTCTAGTGATGACAGGGCTCAGGGGGCAGCAGACCTCCCATACACAGTGGTGATGAAGCAGTGAGATTAGCTCTGTAGACATCATGCACACTCCTCCTTTATGATGATGGTTGTGAACATTTCTTTTAGGACTGAAATGGTGAACTATATATGGAGGCATGCTGTAGAACCAGTTTTGATAGTTCACCTTCTGTCAACTTTTTGATGCAAGTGTGTCGAGCAAGAAAAGCTACTTGAAGGAAGTGTACTTTTATGAGGTAGGCCTACATGTGTAGATCTGCTTTTGATAAATATTGTGACAGATGATACTTACTTGACTCAGTGGTTTGCAACTTTATATTGAATTTTGAATTGTATAATATATATTTTTTTACTCAAGTTGAAGATAAAAAAAAATGGAGCAGAGTTGTTGGTCAACATCCCTGCGCTTGATATGTATTGGCAACTGCTGCAAAATGTGGGACTATTAAGGAAGCAATTATACGAGTGGAGAGGAGGATGTTATATTTTAATCAGATTCTTTGGGATCCTGGAACATGGTGCTTTTGTTCTGCCTTTTCCTCTGTAAGGAATAATGGGTGACTCAGTGTAGCGTGGGTGACCTGTTCAGTTTCACAGGGTTGAACGCGGTGACCGTGTGCTGGAAAGCGGCAAGCCTTTGAGCAGGAAGCCCACACAGGAAACGACCACTGCATTGTTGCCTGAAGGCTTAAACCATGTCTGCAGTCCGTAGGGAATGTTGCAGTGAAGTTTCACTGTTTTAGCATGCAGGGTCATGTTTTATTGCTTCTTCTTGCACAGGCAGTGGCTACTTGTGGCAAGGCTTTGGATGTTTTCAGACTTTTGTGTATTTGCCCAGTCCCAACTCTTAATTAAAATAAACCGACTAACAGAAGAATTGTGGAAAGTAGATGCATTAAATCATAGATATTAGAACATTGTGTTTACAGTGGAGAGGAACTGTAGAGAAAGTTGTTTATGTCCTTATGTTTGACACTTAGTTCATCACTAAAACACAGATAAAGTGGGAGACTGCCATCTGTGAGAGTTCTATGAAAAGGTGAACATCAGAAGGAGTCAGACTTCTAACAAGTTAGCATGACAGCACCCAAAATAGAGATTTATTTTTTATTTTTTTTACTTGCATGTAAAAAGACCACATTAGTTCTCACACTGTGTTCCAGTGAAGGATATTAAATTCAGTGGGGGATTACTCAACACTTATTTAAAATTCCGACAGGTGCATCTGGCAATATAGGAATAGTGCAGTCTTTGAAACTGCAGTTTATAACTACAAACGCAATACAATCTGTTACCTTGCTCAGCATTTTTTATGCCATTCATTAGAATACTTTTAGCTTTTTTCCAGTATAACACCACCCAGGCAATTTTCAGATGTAGTGAAATAGTTGCTTATAGAATTTATTTAACATAAAAGTTTGTATCTTAAAACATTTGGCTGGCTGACAACATAATACCAAAAGGTAGAAACACAAAATATAACTGAGCTTTAGGGCTGTAACTAACTGTACTGTCCTGCAGTACTTGTCCTTGTAGGCTATTTGCAGTATATTAAATTGTTTTGGACCTAATTATTTTGCACTGAAATGAAAACCGTCTATCGGCTCTGACAGCGCTGCATCAGCGCGCTGTGCATGTCCTCGCACGGAGCGCTGAACATCGGACCTCGGCTTTGCGGCTCAGACACGAATAGACTATTAATTTAAAGCTTTTACTCTTAAACCCAAAAGGCACGTCCACTTTAATGTATATTTAAACATATCTGTGGTCACGCTCAGTGCCTCAGTGCTGGCGCTGTATATTAACAAGTTCTTATAACCTCAGCCCTCCACAACAGCAATGGGCCTCATATCCTGAGCAATAAAGTCGACAATTCCTTCCGTGATATTATTTTAGCGTTAGGATGGTAGAGGCTTAACATCCAGCGTGGTGTGGGTGTGTCCGGGGAACGCTACCGTTGTTGCGGGTGGGTGCGCCGGTAGTTATAAAACGATTATTAGACTATGAAATATCCATCCATCCATCCATCTTCATCCGCTTATCCGGGAGTCGGGTCGCGGGGGCAGCAGCTCCAGTAGGGGACCCCAAACTTCCCTTTCCCGAGCCACATCAACCAGCTCCGACTGGGGGATCCCGAGGCGTTCCCAGGCCAGGTTGGAGATATAATCTCTCCACCTAGTCCTGGGTCTTCCCCGAGGCCTCCTCCCAGCTGGACGCGCCTGGAACACCTCCCTAGGGAGGTGCCCAGGAGGCATCCTTACCAGATGCCCGAACCACCTCAACTGGCTCCTTTCGACGCGAAGGAGCAGCGGCTCTACTCCGAGCTCCTCTCGGATGACTGAGCTTCTCACCCTATCTCTAAGGGAGACGCCAGCCACCCTCCTGAGGAAACCCATTTCGACCGCTTGTACCCTGGATCTCGTTCTTTCGGTCATGACCCAGCCTTCATGACCATAGGTGAGGGTAGGAACGAAAATTGCCCGGTAGATCGAGAGCTTTGCCTTCTGGCTCAGCTCCCTTTTCGTCACAACGGTGCGATAAACAGAATGTAATACCGCACCAGCTGCTCCGATTCTCCGACCAATCTCACGCTCCATGGTCCCCTCACTCGTGAACAAGACCCCAAGGTACTTAAACTCCTTCACTTGGGGTAAGGACTCACTCCCTACCTGAAGAAAACACTCCATCGGTTTCCTGCTGAGAACCATGGCCTCAGATTTAGAGACTATGAAATATGCCAATTCTGATATGTTCATATAGCCTACTCAAAACAGACAGGGCAACCTAATGCAGAAAAGTTAGCTTACCGTTTTTAGGTGATACGCCATGTTTGTAGTCCAGCTGCGATATGCAAACTGTTGCTTGCAAACTTTGCATTCGACTTTTTTCCGTTATCTATTTTAGTAAAATGCTGCCACACTGGCGATGTCTTCGACATGGTAGAGGAGGACTGACTGTAAATCAAACATTCACAATTAAATAAATATTCAGCAAACCATCAGACGAAGGCTTTCTAGTACTTTCTTCAATCTGTCTCCGGTGGGTCGGGCTAATCCAAAAAAGGTGAAAACAAGGGGGGTGTGCCTGTTACCTGTGAAACAGGGGTGCTCTGTAAACACCCCCTTTAGCAATTAGTGCTTTCCACCCATAGACCGTAACGGTCCATGCTTCCACCTGATGAAATTAACACGGCAAAAAATCGACCAATCAGAATTTTGGTCGAGCCAGAACGTATCGACCAATAAATCGACCAGTCGACTGGGAGGTTACAGCCCTACTGAGCATATCTACAAAGTTATTTGTCTGAAGTTGAAATTTTATTATTCACAAGTTTTGTGTTTAAAATAAGATAATAGATTGCATAAAAAGTTTTGACTAAAATAGAGGAAAAAACGATTTTCAAAAACTTGCTATTCATGGGAGTCGAAGTTGCTGTTGAACGTAATCCTCAGTAAGTGAAAGTTGAGGAGTAACACGAGGGAACGCTATTAGTTGTCATGCAGGTACATGATTCACTGGCTTGATGGAAATATTGATCTGTTTGAGAAAAAGGTAGACTGTACTGCTGTTTATCTCATAGTATCTCAGAAGTTGTAAACAGGCTGAAATTTGTACTGTGCTGTGTGGCATGACATGTTTTTATCAAGGAAATAGAGTAATACAAGGTAATTCAAAAGGATATGTGTGTGTGACCCATGAGAAATTGTTTGTGTTCTAGAGAGAATTGTCAACTTTCATTGTGGGTATTAGGAAGTGAGCTAAATTGTTCCAAAAAAGGCTTCTTTACATACATTGAATGCTTCTTCTCTCTTTGTGCTGCTCCCACCATGTGTTTCTATAACAATTTATAGACATTGAATTAGTGTGACTCAATTTACCACAGATTGATTCATCAGCGGCTCTTTGTATTACCATAAGAATGAGATCAATTGAATCCTTCTTAATGACGCTATCCATCAACAGATCACTAGTAGAGAAATTATAGCATCCGACTCCCCTTGACTTCACACCAAACATGCCCACATCTAACTGACTCCCTAGGCTTGTTGAAGGTGCTGATGCACAACACACTCGTTGGTTGATTGCTCCAAGGTGCTCGCCTATGCATTTTCCCAATGACAAGGAAGAAGTCAATCATGGACTTTGCCTGACAAGTCTGAGTAAGCCTTTGTCTAAAAATGAAGACTGGGCGTGCTGTACTGGTGCAGCTGAGAGAAAACGTTGTTTGGCTTTTATTTAGACCTGTTCAATAATGCAAGGAGAGTTATGTTCGTTGTTTTTTTACCTGTAAAATTCTTATCTATGAATGTCACAGTTCTCAGTCACAGCTTTTAAATGTTAGAAATATTGGCACACAAGCTCATTGGGCAATGACATTACAAGCTCCTAGCAGTATTATGGGTCATTAAATTGGTATTAACTTTAGTTATGCCATTATTTATTAAGATGGTAATTCAGTTATTAGTACATTTATATCAATTGTGTGTATGTTGTTGTACAATGTCATAAATTACAGGGTCTGGCTCATGAAGTAGAATTAGTGTGTTTTTAGCCAGCTAACCTTTGGAAATTAACTCCAGCATTAAGCTCTTACAAAGATGGGTTAAGTCCAAACTGAGTTGTTAAAAAAAAAAATTAGAAAAAGGTCATAGACCAATCCTTCAGAATTGCATATTAAATAAGATTGGGAAAATAATAATATAATGCATAAAATAACTTCCACCTCACCAACCATCTGTGAGGAAAAATGCAGTCCTCTTACTAGATCACACAGACTAAAAATATAGCATTCACATTTAAATAAAAAGTAGTTAATAGCACAGAGAGAAATTGTTACAAACCTGTACAAAGACTGATGAAAAGACTAGTGTTCGACAAAATAACGGACTATCATATGAACATGAGCTTATCTTTTTTTACCAGTTGACAAACTTGTGAGGATCAACCCAAAGTAAGGACATCAGCCTGAAGATAATAGTTTCATTCACTGCTAAGACTTGAATCGGAAGGGTGTCAACAGCTGTCTTGGCTTGCATTTGGTAATGATGTAATCATGGTTCCTAGAAAATATTGTGAGTAGCCAGTTGAGTAACTATCTCCACCTAGGTTTATAAACAAAGAGGCCTATTTATCACATGCCTACATTAAGTTGAAGTCAATTATGATAGATTGGTTGTCATTTTTTATGAAAAGATCTTTTACTAAAAACTCATAAAACCGCAGCATATGAAATAGATTATGAATGTTGTCAAAACAAATCGGCTTGGCCACCCGTTCAGACAATGTGCATCAGTCTTTCCTACTCTTCACTCTATCATCTGTATCCCTGCTCACAGGTTAGGTGCAGTGTGTGCCACTTTAACCTCTCTGGATTGTAACTCAGCCAGTCCATGTCTAAAAATGTGCGCCTGTCCCGCAGTGCAAACACATGCTGCAGTCACATGATGTTGTCAGGTGAAAGGTGTCATGCTTAACTGATAAACCTGGAATGTCTTTTTAATTTATGGGGAGGCAACGGATGTTGCAGAAATGTTAACAAGTTCTTCTTAGCCATGGCCTCACCATATCACTAAAGAAAACATGTTAAAAGGAAATATATTATATTATTCCAGAGTTGAAAAATTATAATCTTTGCCCTTAAGTATGAGAGGACAATCTATGAAAATGATATCAGTCATTAAATTGTAGTCAGCATGTGACAGTTCTGCTCAGACTAAAAATAGTTTTAACATAAGTGAGGTTGGCAGATTTTAAGAGGACCACCATAATGCAATCACATTTCTAGTACCAGAACGGCCGAGCCATATTTACTCTCACTGTTGTCAACAGTGTTGCAATACAAAACTTCCATTGGCTTCATTTTCCATGCCATCCAATGGATGTTGAATGTGTGGTATTGTCTTTAGAAGAGATTGTACACAGCCAAAGTGTTAGTAGCATCCCTGCAATAATAATAATAGGAGATTATGATCAAACCTACAGATCGCACCAACATGTCTGGGCATGCGATTGCTGTGATGTCATTAGTAAAGGTGGGGTGTATAGGTGGAGTGTACAGTTTTTCCTCTTGCCCTTCCAGCCTCCAAACTAATCCAAAAAAAACAGCAGCTCTTAAGCAACTGTGAGCCTAAGTGATTGCTTTGGAATGCTGTTGCTATGGAGTCCAGTTGTAAAGACGTTAGCGTTTTTTAGTTGAATCACGAAGATGACTGTTAATTCTACATGTAAATACTAACCTTTAGGTCGCACCATTAACCTGCTGGGAAGGGACGTTGTTGCAACATCATAATAAGGATAAGGATTCCTGAAGTACCAGGATAGAAATGTTGCCCAACCAGTCTTGGCTGAAACTTTTTGTTCTGGGGACTGTCGAAAGAAGGGAAGTTTCATTGTTTGTGCAAAGTAGGGCAGTATTTTTTTTGTTGTAACTCTGAATAACAACATGTTTGAGGTTTATTCTATGAGGTTATTATTTTAGGTGTTGGGGACTAAAAGAGGCTGAATCACCATTAACACAGAACTGTTGCACATTGTTGCTTCTTTGTATTTTTGCTTTGCCACAACTTTAGTTTTCCATGAAGAAACTGGACAAGCTTTGTATCATTGTATTGTATAAAAATCACAATATACATCAACTCACAGTCCATGATTATACATCTTGGGACATTCACTATTGTAATTACCTAGACATAGCTTCCACTGCCTCACTCACTACAAACATCAATCAAACCTCATAAAGTAGTCTGTGTTCAGTGCTGCTTTCATAGGTGCACATTCACTGCAGATTTTGTTGGTCTTTTGTACTATGTTGATGCTACATGGACTGCAAGTTTCATAAATTGAACTGCATCTTTAGTGGTTTATTATAATAACGAAATTTTAAAATCGCACACAGGCCACACATTTCTGACCATCATCTGGAGCTACATCTGCAAACTTAAATGTTGCCATGAAAAACATGGACCCAGGCAATGTTATTTTACAATAGGGACAGAGTTATGTTGTAAATCTATAGGACAGTTAGTTCAGCTGAGGATTAGGCTAATTAGTGGCAATTATGATAATACATTTTTCAGGTATCAAGTAAAAATACTAAAGATTTTCTGGTAAGCCTAAACGATACGGGAAAAAATATGAATCACAATTTATTAGCTTAGAGTTGATACCATGGTTCTATGCCACGATTTTTTTTCTCACAAAGTTATTGCACACATGACAAAACAAATTGGCAGTACCAAACATAGATTTCTTTTGGCACCTATAGCACGTTGCTCATCACCACAAGCCTGTAAACATAGAGGCTTCAATGAAGAGAATTGAGAGCATCGCAGCACTGGGGAGCGCTTTAACACCTATTTTATCCAGTCTATGTTTAAAACTCACAGAAGGAAGTAGTAGCGTTTGTGATGCATTCGGCCCTTAAAGTTAAATGGAGAACCAATGTTAAAAAATTTAAACAAAAATTAAACAGATCAATAAACAGATTAAAAATGAAATAATTAAAGAAATTAAACATTAAAAAAATATATTTAAAATTTAAATCGTGAACAGGGTGAATCGAGATTGCGGTTTTTTTAAGGATTAATGGTGGAGGCCTATTTTCTGGTTAAAATGTGTCATTTTCATTGATTGTAGATTCACAGATTGTAAAATGAAGATTTTTATCTGTTGGTTGGACTTCTGACCCGTATTTGTCATTATTTTTTATATATTATAGATTTGAGTTGGATAGAGAAATTACAGATAAGTCGATAATCCAAATAACCATGAGTCAGAGTGAATATTAAATGGTTAGGAAGACTGTGGTCAACAGTAATCAATATTCAGAGCGAAGACAAGACTGTGGTGAGTAGACCTTTACAGCAGTTAATGTTGGAGGTTGCCTCCTCCTTTGTTTTCTATTGGTATCTCTATTCATATTTTTTTGTGTACATTTACAAAATGAATATGTGCTCAATTGTTGTAAACATGTCTGCTTGTTCCTTTTTAAATGTCTCTTGGCCGTTGTCCTCATTTGTTAAGGAAATTAAACTATTTCTGTCAGAATGTAAATATGCAACTTTTGATGGGGCCAACTTTAGTTTGACACACCTCCAGTGCAAAGGGTGTATGTAAAAGTTAATATATAAGCTTTGTTGACATGTCTAGTTTGACATCTGACCTAGAATGAGCAAAATATGAACAATGTAGTGTCCAGTGAAAGGAGCAAGTAAATATTTTAGAAACCAATAGTGCTCACATACTAGGAATATCTGTAAGTGATAATAAGCTCCATAATGTCATCTAAAATCTCATTTAATCTCATTCTCTTTCTCTAACTGCCCAGCCGTGTTTGCTGCAGCTTGGATAAACCTTTTACTATGGATAGACCTCCAAGAGGGACAATTGACTGCAGCTGAAATAATCCTCAATTGCATCAGGACCATGCGACAAAATTTGCATCCACAATCCCTTCTAAAGCTTTGTGCAGAGCCATCAAGACTACAGGATGACTGAGGCATGTTGTATGAAGTATCGGACCACTGATCATCAAAGGCTTCCCAAAACAAAGACGTGGATCATAATTTTTTTGTGTTGACTTTTTATTATTATTATTATTATTATTATTATTATTATTTTATTTTTATTTTTTTTGGTGTGTGGAAAAACTTTTTAAATATTGGACAAAGTAAAAGGATTGTCTACATGAGGTGCAGAAACGGACTGGAAGCCCATGGTTAGCAGGGCAGCTGCTGCAGCTCGTGGAATAACTTAAGCCCAGACTGTTGGGGAGTCACTTCTTCAGGGGCCGAGGGATCTGATCCCAGCACCAACCTGCCCCGCCTGACTTTCCCACCTGTCTAAAGGCAGACCCCACTATCCAATGGCATGGGTCAAGTTCTTCAGGAAGCCAGGGGGCAATCTGGGGAAATCGTACCAACCGGGGAGCATGCTGTCTTTGGCCCCCACCAAAGGACTGTTGAACGAGCCGGGCCAGAACAGCTGTTTCCTCAACAGTGCTGTGCAGGTAGGTCTGGCCTGTTACGTTTGTTGTTTGTGGCACGATTTAATTCAACATTTCTTGAAATTATTAAACCATGTGCCTGTCGATACATTAAACAATTATTTAAAAGTAGGTCGATGTGAGCAGGAGTCACGGAAGCTTGTGCATCCTCTTGTTATGTCACTAGAATTACTTGTTAGTAAATTATGTTTATTTAAACTATTCAGTATACGTAGGTGTATTTAGTTATAAACTATAATGTGCTGCAGTTTTATTTGTTCATTCAAAATTCAAATTAACTTTATTGTCCAACAACGTAGGGAATTTGTCTTGGACACTTAACCCATGCTGCAGCCATAGTAAAAACAAATAAACACAGACAGCATGTACACACGAAACATACTCTACAATACCATACAACAGACTGTACTATGGTCCTGATGGTGTATAAAAAAACCAACATGGTTTCATACAATGCATTAGTTAAACATTATTTAAAATATAAAAATTAATTGATTTCATGTTAAAAACTAATTGTCAGGATTTGTAGTAGCAGTTGGCCTTGTTCTGTATTGGTATGCCTTTTATATTCTGTGTTTCTCTACTTTTGTTGAACTATTTTAATCTGGACCAAAGAAGTCAACTGACTGACATTGCCATCACTAGAAAAGGATTTAAGCTCAACATTTTGCACAAAAAAGCTACATTTGTTGCATACTATGTACATTTGATAACACTGTATAAGGTGCTTTTTAATAACATTACTTTTCTCTTACTTTGGTACCTGCTTGTTTAACTTTACTTGCTCACTTGTTACTGATTTCCTCCAGGCATTAAACCTCGTTCCACCCTCTTACAATATGACCATCACTTGTTCAGAAATTACAAAGCCGAGTCACTGTCTACTTTTGACTATTGGGAGACAAGCCGCCGAGTTAGTTCATTATTGCAGTCAGCCTAACAGTGAGGTCACTCTCAGGGAGTGTGACTCAGAGGGTGAGACAACCGATGAGCTGGTTGAAGATGATCATTACCTGGGGCTTTGTTTCTGTGAGGGAGTTGTTCCTCTCATCCACTCCTCGTCCTCATGTCCTTGGAGACTGTGTCCTAATGTCTTATTGACTGACTGTGTCTTAATGTCCTAGAACATGCTTGAATGTTTTGTTCAGAGTAACCCTTTTATAGTGTAAAGAATCAATGTAACCTTCTCTTTTCTTTTGTGTAGGTATTATGGCAGCTGGACATCTTCAGACGCAGCTTGAGGCAGCTGTCTGGACACTTCTGTCTAGGAGAATCATGCATCTTTTGTGCATTAAAGGTAGAATACAATCAGAAGCACATTTAATGGGAGCAAGCTAGGGATGGGCGATATGGCCTAAAATCCATATTGTGATATACATTGCAGTCTTGTGATAGCAATATATATCACGATATACACTCACCGGCCACTTTATTAGGTACACCTGTCCAACTGCGCGTTAACACTTAATTTCTAAGCAGCCAATCACATGGCGGCAACTCAGTGCATTTAGGCATGTAGACATGGTCAAGACAATCTCCTGCACTTCAAACCGAGCATCAGTATGGGGAAGAAAGGTGATTTGAGTGACTTTGAACGTGGCATGATTGTTGGTGCCAGAAGGGCTGGTCTGAGTATTTCAGAAACTGCTAATCTACTGGGATTTTCACGCACAACCATCTCTAGGGTTTACAGAGAATGGTCCGAAAAAGAAAAAACATCCAGTGAGCGGCAGTTCTGTGGGCGGAAATGCCTTGTTGATGCCAGAGGTCAGAGGAGAATGGCCAGACTGGTTCGAGCTGATAGAAGGGCAACAGTGACTCAAATTACCACCCGTTACAACCAAGGTGGGTAGAAGAGCATCTCTGAACGCACAGTACGTCGAACTTTGAGGCAGATGGGCTACAGCAGCAGAAGACCACACCGGGTGCCACTCCTTTCAGCTAAGAACAGGAAACTGAGGCTACAATTTGCACAAGCTCATCGAAATTGGACAATAGAAGATTGGAAAAACGTTGCCTGGTCTGATGAGTCTCGATTTCTGCTGCGAAATTCGGATGGTAGGGTCAGAATTTGGCGTCTACAACATGAAAGCATGGATCTATCCTGCCTTGTATCAACGGTTCAGGCTGGTGGTGGTGGTGTCATGGTGTGGGGAATATTTTCTTGGCACTCTTTGGGCCCCTTGGTACCAATTGACCATCGTTGCAACGCCACAGCCTACCTGAGTATTGTTGCTGACCATGTCCATCCCTTTATGACCACAATGTACCCAACTTCTGATGGCTACTTTCAGCAGGATAATGCGCCATGTCATAAAGCTGGAATCATCTCAGACTGGTTTCTTGAACATGACAATGAGTTTGCTGTACTCAAATGGCCTCCACAGTCACCAGATCTCAATCCAATAGAGCATCTTTGGGATGTGGTGGAACGGGAGATTCGCATCATGGATGTGCAGCCGACAAATCTGCGGCAACTGTGTGATGCCATCATGTCAATATGGACCAAACTCCCTGAGGAATGCTTCCAGCACCTTGTTGAATCTATGCCACGAAGAATTGAGGCAGTTCTGAAGGCAAAAGGGGGTCCAACCCGTTACTAGCATGGGGTACCTAATAAAGTGGCCGGTGAGTGTATAACTTATAATAGAACCATTTCGGACCAGGTTACATAGACCCTGAGGAAAGCCAAACTGCTAAATGTATTTATTTATTTTTTAAAGGGAAAAAACGTAGTATGCAGTTTTGGGAACATTGATTGCGCAAAACTTTAATTATGCAACATAATATTGCAGATAAATAAAAATCAAGTGCACTAGTTGCAGAGACTTTAACAGTGAAAAAGCTTAAAGTATTAGGTTTCTTTGCTTTCATTCTAAAAGTCAGTACACTTTCAAAGATGCAGCGATACTTTAAATAAAAACATTTCAAACAGTTTCTTACCTGCAGCCTGATGTAACTCATTTGAACACACACACACACGGCCGTATGTTCAGTGGGGAAGTATGACGTCTGCAAGCACCGGCTGCCAAGATTCCAGTTGTCCGTTATAGGCTGATGAAAGGCTCCGTGGTACGGCTCGACCACAGGTCCATTGTAGCGGCTTAAATCCAAACCAAGTCCAAATAGTGGATGTTGCACCGGTCTTTTTCACCAGCTCCCCCGTTTTGCTTTCAGCCAAGTTTACTCAAGATGCCGATGATGCGTTGCAGACAGTTGCAGCTTGTGGCGCTAAATTCCGCGGGTAGATTGCAATATAACTAAAATCTCTATCTTAGGCCAATTTTGTATTGTTTATATTGCATATCGTTTATATCGCCCATTACTAGAGCAAGCTAACATTTAAGTTTGAGTTCCTGTTTTTCAGTTTCTTATGTGGTAACTGTTTGGGTCACATATACCCATGGTGACACAAATGCTTTTAATAAACAAAATCTCCCATGGTCCATGAACAAACAAGTTGTTATTCTCCTTTTCAGGGCATTTTCTCCCAGTTCCAGCACAGTCGTGAGCGCGCCCTGCCCTCTGACAATCTGCGTCACGCCTTGGCAGAGACCTTTAAGGACGAGCAGCGCTTCCAGCTGGGCTTCATGGATGATGCCGCAGAGTGCTTTGTAAGTTCCTGTGGCAACACGGCTGTCCTGAGCGAGGGAGGCTAGCTAGGAGAGGTGTGTGTGTCTGTCTGTGTCTGTCTGTGTCTGTCTGTGTGTGTCTGTGTGTGTCTGTGTGTGTCTGTGTGTGTCTGTGTGTGTCTGTGTGAGTCTGTGTGATACCCTGCCACACATTTTGGGTAATGCACTGCAACAAACTGTTTGGCGAGGTCACTGAAAATCTTCTTCCCCTCCTTTCTCCTCCCATCAACCCCTGCCACATTGCCGCTAAATATCATCATGACAGGTTATATAAGCACCAGAGTTGTGTTTGAACCTCTCTTGTTTTGGGCTATTTTATGTTGCATCATTTCTGTCCTTTTTATTTTAAGTCAGTTTTATGCGTCCTTCGTCTTTTCTACGTATCACTTCCAGTTTTTATGCACCTTTTGGCACAACAACTTATTGTTTGGCCACAACTTGTTTTTCCCTAACCGCAGTGTAAATTCCATGTAGTTTATTTTGACTTTAACCATCACATATCAAACAGATCCTGCAGCATTTTCTATTCCTCATTTTACAACATTGTTTTCTCTTGTCCATCAGGCTGAATTAGTTTATTTTCTTCTCACACTTTTGAACATTTCTGCTTTATAGCAGGATACCCAGACAGTACAGGATACATTCTGATTTAATCCTGCAATACTTGTTTATCCACTTTGGAAGTCGGCTTACACAGCAATGGATAAACAGAACAGTAGTGGAGAGAGCTTTAATATAAGTGAACACTGGTTGTACAAGAATGAACATTAAGTCACTTTGCTTCAGAAATGTACCACATAATGAAGATAGATGAAGAAAAAGTAACTTTGGTTTACTTTTTTAGCAGTAACTTTTATATCTAAGACGGAAGCGTACATGCCAAAATTGCTATCTTTTATAGACAATCTTAATTCTTAATAGCACACAGATCTTTGCCCTTGAGCATTCACCATGTAATGCATTGGCTACAGCGTACTGTTGGAGAATTTATGTGAGGACTTAGCCGGTGTCAGATTAACAGGCTCTGAAGTTGTGCCTGTAACCTTTGCAGGCCTACCTTGCAGCCTTAATATTTTATAAACTCACAAGCGCTCCATAGAGACAGGTGGGAGTTAAAATGGAGTATAGCTTGCTCTTTAAATGTGCTCCTTCTGCTGTTCGGTTTACAATATTTAAGTCTTGATATGTAACGGTGTGTCCTACTGCATTGCATTTTTGCTCTTGGGAATACCTTCATTGTAATTAACAACAGTCTTGGAAATATCTCTGTCCCACACCTGATATATGTCGCATTGTGTCACAGGAGAACATCCTGGAGAGGATCCACCTGCACATTGTGCCTGAGGAGACAGATGCCTGCACCTCAAAGTCTTGCATCACACATCAGAAGTTTGCTATGTCACTTTATGAGCAGGTCAGTAGGAGGTTAGAAAACATAATAAATATTTTGTTATTTTACTTGGACATATCCAATCTGGCAGGCTGCCTGAGAAGGAGGTGTTAATTATTTTCCCTTTTTTTAATGGTTAGTGCATACAGTGTTTGTTTGCAAAGCTTCCACAGTAATGTGTAGACAAGCTAAACACACAAGGCAATAATAGGATTAGCGCACACACACACACACACACACACACACACACACAGGTCCATGAATCACTGTCAGAGACAGTAGAAATCCAATCCGTCATGTTTTGATAGTGGGTTGCCCCAGTGGAATAAGGAGAGTATTTCTGGTCAAACCCACAGTGCAACAGCAGCAGCGGATATCTCACAGATGGTGTACACATAAATTCCAGCACAACACCACCCTTCCCTGTGGCTGTGATGCCATCACTGACGCTGTCCCTGTCCCAAACCAGTTCCACCTTAGAATCAAACACATAATACACCTTTGGACTAAATCCCTTAGAGGCACAGTCAGTGGATTTTTTCCACCTCAACTTCAGGGCACCAGCTATGGCAAATATTATCAAGAATTGCCATGGTTTAGAGGGAGATTGATAACTTCATATATATTATATTGTATGCTTGGTAATGTCAATCCTTTTAAATTGAAGACTACCAAGCCCACAGTTTCATTTAGCTGACACTTTTATACAAAGCGACTAACAATTAAATACTAACTAGGGGTTAAGTGTCTTGCTCAGGGACACATTGGTTAATGTATTGCAGTGGAAATCGAACCCGGATCTTCCACACCAGAGGTGTCTTTGTCTTAGTCTTTGACCGCAGACATGCGTGCTGAAATCACACCTGTGTATCTTTTTGTGCTCATCATCACCCTCTTGGTCTTCAACTCTTTCCCCTCTGCAGTCTGTGTGCCGTAGCTGTGGGGCATCCTCCGACCCACTGCCGTTTACAGAGCTGGTGCATTATGTCTCCACCACCGCACTCTGGTAAGGCACAGGCAATATGAAACTTTCTTTGCTTCTCCATTATCATCTGTCCAATTGCACTCTGTTTTTGCTTTTTATGTTTCTCTCTGCACATGTGTGACAAGACCATAACTTAACTTTTTAGCTGACTTTTCACACACAACAATTTTCTCTCCACATAACTTAATCTTTATTTGTCCCTCTCTCTCTTCCTTTTACTCACTTGTTATATCCAATGCTTCTGCTGACAAAGCGTCTCATCTTTTTCAGTCAACAGACGCTCCAGAGCAAAGACGAGTCATTCGGGGAACTGTTACAAGCAGCAAGTACGATAGGGGACCTTCGTAACTGTCCAGTAAGTGGCCTATGCAAAGAGGAATGTGCAATTAAGCAGTTATTTTTCTCCATTGTTTGTTGAATAAAGTTTCTTTGGGAGTGTAGTGATTCTTAAATATTTTTTTTGATTTTCATTTTGTAATTGGGTGATGTTGCTTTTGGGTAAAACTGCAGATTTTTTTTCTTCTCCAGAGCAACTGTGGCCAGAAGATTAGGATCAGACGGGTCCTCATGAACTCTCCAGAGATAGTTACCATAGGCTTCGTCTGGGACTCTGACCAGTCAGACCTCACAGAAGACGTTATCCGCTCGCTGGGGTCTCATCTCAGTCTTTCTGCGGTGGGTACTTTATCAAACATTTTAAGTATATTTTACACTTTGTGTTTCTGACTAGTGGTGGAAACTGACATACAGCTAGAACATTTCATTGAGCTTTTCAGATGAAGTAATTAGTTATCCAACAGGAAATAGAAGAACTCTCTCCAGATGAGGTTCAGTTTGTCAGTATCTTTTTGGAATTATTTCATTTACACAGCTGTCATTTCCTTTTTGCTGTTCAGGGTCATTTTATTCTGGTGCAATTGAACATATGTGGGAAATAAAGTGGGGATTTATTTCTGTGTAAGTCGGGGTTATTGCATAAGCAGTCAACGCCCAATGCCCAGTTGGCTAGCGCCACAGATCAAAAAGCCCCTGCTGGCCTTGGTCAGCTTGTCAGAATGCCCCACCCTTCATTTCTGTGTTTTCCTGAGCGAGCATGTGTGTGTGCATGCCTGTCTGAAGTAACGTGGGCTGAATAGATGTCATTAAGATGGGGGGGAAATATGTGTTCAAGACTGCCTTTGTTGTATCATGAGTATGCACAAATGTGGGCAAGTGTAACTCTTTCTCCATAAAATCACATTTTCACACACATGAATAGGGTGTTTACATGAAATATGTGGGTAGAAAGTTGGCAGATGACTTTCTACATATTTCTCAGTCGCCTGTTCACATGAGTACACTGTGTTGGGTGAGCTTACCAATCAAAAAAATCAGTCGGTGTAGTTCACATCAGTACAGTGTTCACACATTACATAAAGTCTTTATTGAAGTCAAACCGTTTTATTTGACAGCTCCCTCTTGTGCGTTTCCAAAGCATACCAACAGAAGCGTTGATGCTGATGAGTAATTTGTGTATACTGTATATTTATATCTGTGTGTGTGTGTACGTGTACGTGTGTACAGCTCTTCTATAGGGTGACAGATGAGCATGCCAAAAAGGGAGAGCTACAGCTTGTGGGGATGATCTGCTACTCCAGCCGCCACTACTGTGCCTTCGCCTTCCACACAAAGTCCTCCAAATGGGTCTTCTTTGATGATGCCACTGTGAAAGAGGTGAGACAGTGCTTATAATCAGGATTCTGGCTTTTTGGTATTCCAATCAGAGCATACAGATCAAATGGGGGGATGTGTTCTCTACTCCGTTTGGTGTTGGTAATGGCGTCCATCAGGGGGGGATACTATCACCGGCCCTCTTTAATATTTACATGGATGACCTGTCTGACCAGCTGAGTCAGTGTAAGACAGGCTGTATGATTGGTAACATGCTAGTGAACCATCTCATGTATGCAGATGACTTGGCTCTTGTCTCTCCTAGCAGTGCAGGGTTTCAGGAGCTGTTGAATATATGCTCAAATTATGGTGTTGAATATAATATGAAATATAATGCCAAAAAGAGTTTGGTTATGATCTGTAGAGTGAAAGAGGATAAGGACCTTATTTTTCCATCTTTCCATCTTGCGGGGCAAGTGTTAACTGTTGGTTGCAAAATTAAGTATTTGGGTCACATCTTGACAGTTCAAATGTCAGATGATGAGGACATGTATAGGCAGCGTCGCATGTTATATATGCAGGCTAACATGCTTGCCAGAAAGTTCTCCTGGTGTTCTGACACTGTCAAGATAAACCTCTTTAAGGCATATTGTACTGCTTTTTACACTGCCCCCTTGTGGGTCAAGTTCAAAAAGGCAAGCTTCAATAAGCTGTGGGTCGCTTATAATGATTGTTTGCGTATTCTACTCAGGAAACCTAGGTGGTGTAGTGCAAGTGAAATGTTCTGTCAGACAGGAGTTATTACTTTCTCTGCTTTATTGAGGAATTTGATGTATAAATGTATTGGTCCCTTGAATTCTTCTTGTAACTCTGTCATTTTACAACTGATTGACCCGAGGCTGAGTGCTTTGCGATACCAGTCCCCCTTATGGGACTACTGGTATAGCTGTCTTATTTAATTGGTGTCTGTCTTGTGTATCTTTTTTTGTTGTTGTTATTGTTGTTGATGTATTTTATGGACCGTGAGTCTAATAATAAAGGCTATCTATCTATCTATATCATTTGTCAATTAACTAAATCAGTTCAGACAGGCAATTAATAACAATTTTGGTGATCAGTTAATTGTTTAAATCATGCCATACCAAAACATTAACTGGTTCCAGCTTCTTTAAATATGGGATTTGATGCTTTTCTTGTTTTAATTGTAAACAGAATTTACATTTATATAGCTTGATGTTGCATATTGCACAAGAAAAGTCTTCATAGTTTGGTTTTTGCAGGTTATTATTGTGCAGAGGGACCACAGTTTAAAATGTAAAATCTCTATTCATGAAAATGTGCTATTCTGATAAAGCGTGGTCTTTTTTTTTACAATCAGCAGAAAACAGTAGCAATATTCCTTCTCCTATCTCCATCACCAAGTCTCTTTATCGCCCAATAAGGAGCCACATCGATTGCCCTTCATGAGCCTGGGTTGAAAAGCCTTTATGACACTAAAGAGTCAGCTAACCCCCCACCCCCAGTTCTGCTGCAGTTCCCCAACTCTGCAGTAGTGAACAGTAATGATTATTTTACAGATACCTTCACTGGTTGGGGTCAGTGCGAATGCTGAGTTAAGGTGTGTGTGTGTGTGTGTGTGTGTGTGTGTGTGTGTGTGTGTGTGTGTGTGTGTGTGTGTGTGTGTGTGTGTGTGTGTGTGTGTGTGTGTGTGTGTGTGTGTGTGTGTGTGTGTTCAGTATATTGCCTGTAAATCCTTTCATCTATCCCCATCTCTTTTTCTAAATATTGGTTTTATTTTCATGGTGTGCACATGTGAGCATGCTTTTTGTTTTACATGCTCTAAATTGTCTCTGGGACTGTGGTGCAGTGGCTGGCTGGCTCTGTGTCAATCCATCAGCAGCTTGTGCTGTGTGTGCAGCCCCCCCTTTGACTGAGATGGAGGAGCTACAGTGCTCAGTGCCAGCCAATTCCATACCTGGGTCGAAACTTGCCAGCATTTCTGTAACTCCCCAAGTCCCAGCTGCTAAATGACTACTGTAGCGTAGCCTGATTTCTGCTTTACAGTGCATAAAACATTCTTTGTTAAATAAGGACATTGAAATATAATTTCTTGCATATTGTAGCAGAATTGTGAGTTACAGCATGCGTACCATAGCCATTGAGAACTCCAGTCTGAGTGGCTTGTGGTGTAAATTAAGTTTTAAATAACTGTACACCTAACCCAGGGATCACAGCAATGTGTTTACCATTTCAAATGAATGCACAACATTCAGACCAGTAGGTGCAAAGATCATTACAGCCTCATGGTGCAATTAGCATGGCTGTGGTTTTTAGTCTTTAGTCTTTATTTACTGTACACAGTACAGTTGGCAGTACATGGCAGGGGGGACTGCTAAGCATTCACATCCACAGTACATTTCTTTTTATTATCATTTTATATCTATCTTGGCAACATTCCTTTTGATTGTGTTTCCTTTGTTTTGCTTTGCATTAGTTCTTCTTAACCTCATTTCATCCTCCTACCTTCTCCTCCCCCTCTTCCACTGTCATTTGCTTAATTAAGGAGCACACAAGCATCTGTTAGCCTGCAGCCTGCCTTTGTGGTGCCTTTATGACAAGACGCGTACCTCACACAGCTTGGCTAATGTGATTGTGAAATTTGGCCTCAGTGTGATATATTCACTCATAAATAAGACTATCCACAAAATGGTGGGGTTTTGTTTTAAAGTTTTCCAGTGAATTTTATGAAAGCAGTCAGATCACTTTCTGTTTGGTTAAGATTGACTCGGGTCGTGCCATTCTGGTGTTGCATGAGAGCTACATTCAGTTTACCCTTTTGTCAAATGAAAACAGATGGAGTCACAAGAAAGTAAATGATCCTGTTATGTGTACAATCTGTCTGCTTTTCTAAATTGAATTGGACCATGGTAGCTTGATTTCCTTAGTGAAATACAGCATTTTAAAACCTCTTTAATATATTCAAATGTATGATACCAAAGAAAGTATGTAGATGGCAAATTATTTTCGCACAAAAGATAGTTTAAAAAATAAATTGTTTTACTGTATTATTACACATAAAGATGCAGAATTACTGTGTCCAATGTGCTTAAATCTGCACGTATAGGTGCACTGACCACCTTTCCTTTGTCTTTTGCTGTAGATTGGCTCCAAGTGGAAAGATGTGGTCAGCAAATGTATCAAAGGTCACTTCCAGCCTCTCCTCCTCTTTTATGCCAACCCCGACGGGAGTGCTATCCCCACAGATGATGCCTCAAAAAAAAACAGCAGCCAGTCTCACAATAAGACTCCCGGTCAATGGAAAAATGCAAGGTATGACCTACCTAAACAAGCTTGTGTAACAATCCGTACTGGTTTTGCATTTGGACTGTGCAAACCTTTACTGGAATAAATATCTAATAGGTCAGAGGTAATCATGATGTCGTTATTATTAACAACTTTTTCACTGTAGAGGTTCAACATTGTTATAGTGAGTAAGAAGAGGGGTTGATTTAGTGTCCTTTTTATGGAAATTACATCATCAAATTCCTTTAAGAGCATTCATCTTGGTTATTAGTGCTGTTTTGTGTTCTGTATTTTTCTTTGCTTTTACTAACTATACCCATCCCAAGTGACCTATTTGATCATAGCGCCAGCAACTTCCTTTTTTTTTATTGTTATTTTTTGAAAAACCCATTTGCCTATTGTCCACCAAGCTTAAGTTGTAACCTACCCATGTAATCTCATTAACTTATTAAAGTAAAATTCTGCAAGGCTAATGCTTTTACTCTCTCAACACACATTTAATTAACCTTAAAAAAAAAAAAAAATTTACAAATCACTTTCAATGGAAATCAAATTCAGAGAAACCTCAGCAAACAAAACATAACTCTGTAGGATGTGTAAAATCCCTGATCATATTAGTTGCATTTGCAGGCAGTAATAAAAATTTGCAAACAGCTGAACATCTCTGCTGTTTGGATTATATATCCCTGGATTTGTTTGGTTAGGGAGGTTTTTATCCCCTTTAAAGATCCTCCTCCAGCTCTCCATGCTGGCTGGGCCCCAGGTCCAAGTTGTGGCATCCACTCACTGCTCATAAGAGCTGACAGGGCGCCGGACCAAACTGGATGATCCTGCAAAAACCAAGGAGAACATTGTGTGGATTTTGTAATTTAAATTCTGGTTTTTAGTTTCAGGTGCAGTCTGTGTATTTGTTTGATATCAGATTTATGTTTTATCATAAGACTAGTAACGAGGTGTTTTTTGTTGTTTAAAAGACAATCCTGCAAATATGGCCTTAACTTGACATTTAAAAATGTTTGTGTTTCCCTTTTTTTCCTGCTCCGCAGGTTTTGAGTCTCCAGTTTTATCACTCAAGAAGCTGGACCTCACCAGGGAGAATCTGCACGCCGTGTTGGGCCAAGGCTCTTTCAAAGAGAAGATCCCTTCGACCTTCAGCAGGGGCAGTGCTCAGACCAGTGGAGGAAGGGGACCAGGTAAGAGAGGACATATGGAAAGACTAAATCTTTTTAAGAAGGCAAAGACAGAGTAATCCAAGAACTGAAGGAACTCAATGCATACATTTCCATTTCAACAAGTCATTTAATCAAGTGTTGTTTTTTTGTTCAAACAAGTATAGGCAATAATACGTGCTTGTGGAAATAGTGCATTGCAGGGATCAAGAGTAAAAAATGTGCAAAAAAGACATGAGTCACAATGTGCAGTGGTTATATTTTGTAGCCTTGCAATTGTAAATATGTTTGTCCACAGATTGGTGACAAGCTCAGATGTGGCATAGCACCCAGAGAAAGAGATAATTAAATGCCTTTGCTGTCAAACTAAATCTGGCCATGTTTGTAATACATAGGGGATTAGGGACCCTCGCTGAGGACAGAGGTCACAAGAGCTGCCAATTCTGCACACACTTAAGTATAAGTAGTGAGAAGAGTGTAAATTGAGGATAGATTTGTTAAGTTTTTTCACATTATTCTTGATTGTCATAAATATGCGTGTACTTTTGATTGGGAGGGAAAAAAACTGACAGAATCACACGGAGTAGCTGCAGCAATGTGGATGAGCGTCCACTGAGCTAAAACGGCAGTTTTAGAGAGCCTTTGTGCCTCTTAGCAGACATAAAATGCAATTAAAATGTCTGTACAACATGAACAGGACCCTTAGGTGACAACAAGATGTGTTTAAATTCACCTACCCTGGTCCCCGTCTCGATCCTGCCGGTAGCTGCTAGCTCCTAGCTGCTGTCCGGTGAGTGTGTTCAGCCAGGATTCTTTGATAATCATCCCAACAACAGTACTGTTTTTTTTGGGAGGGGAATAAACTTCAAGACGTGACATGACCTATCCTCTGGAGGACATAGCCACGCCAACGTTGCTCCGTGGATTGTTGTCAGGATGATCATCACAGAAGCCTGGCTGAACACACTCACCGGACGGCAGCTGGGAGCTAGCAGCTAGCAGCTACCGGCAGGATTGAGACGGCGACCACGGTAGTTGTATTTAAACAATGTCTGAGTTAAAAACGCATCTTGATGTTACGTAAGGACCCTGTTCATGTTGCATAGACATTTTATTTGCATTTTGTTGTTATGAGGCACAAAGGCACTCTAAAACGTGCCCCAACAACTGCCATTTTAGCTCAGTGGAAGCTCATACACGTTGCTGCAGATACTCTGTGTTGCCTGGACTGATTCGGGTTGGGAGTTTTTCAATCAAAAGTACATGCATATTTATGACGATCAAGATTAACTTAAAAAATGTCCGGAATTCTCCTTTTAAGTAAATGGCCGTACTAAAAAGATGAGGAATCAAAACATAAAAGCAAACCAAACTGGTAAAATCTCCTTAGATTTGGTATTGTGTGTGAAATTGAAAATATCCTAGAGATCGGTGTCACGGTGCGTTGTTTACCATCACTTGAAAGCAAAATTTGGTGTAGGGGAGGTTGCAATCAGTACAATAAAATGCAGTAGTCACTCAGAGCTTTAAAAAGCACCACAGTCAAATAAAAAAAAAAGTTATTAAACTGTTGCACATTCCGTTTTTTGGTGCTGAAGAGAATGTAGTCTAAGAAATGCAGTCCCCCTACCAACCCTCACGGCCCCTCAGATCCTCAGCCGGTCTCCTCTGCATCCACAAGTCCGACCTTTGCAGTTTTGGGAACAGAGCCTTCTCCAGGACAGCTCCCAGGCTCTGCAACTCCCTCCCCCAAGAGATCCGTACCTCTGAGTCCCTCACTATCTTCCAGTCCCGCCTCAAGACCAATCTCTTCACCTTGGCCTATCCATAGCCCCATGCCCCCTCCCTTCTCATATGTGCCTGAATCTTGTTTTGTTTTGTTTTGCTTTGTTTTGTTTAGTGCCCTGTAAAGCGGCTTTGAGTTCGTGAAAAGCGCTATATAAATTCAATTTATTATTATTATTATTATTATTATTATTATTATTATTATTATTAAGAAAACACCTTGTATGTTTTCTTCACAGAGATATCTGTTGAAATCTCAGACAACTAACAGGACCATGGTATGATCATTCCATTTCCAGTTCATGAAACATTTTCCAGTTCCATGACTAATCCTTGTGTTTCAAAGTGAAAATATGAGACAGAGCAGGGAAGCCTCTGCATGGACGTGTTTCCACCCGGCTGCCTTTCCCTTCATGTAACAGAAAATGTACCGTATGCATTGGCACACTGATGTGCTGTAATGTGGCCTCCATCTACACACTCTGCATGCTCAGTGCCTTGTGGGTTCTGGGGACTGGAAAGATGGAAAACCGTTACAATGAAAAGGATGTAGTAACAATACGTATTTATATGTACACTGAGAAAAATAATAATTTGAATGACGTCTGCAGTCGTATAAATTCCCACCTGATTCAGCAGAGGTTCAACTGAGAGTGAAAAAAAAATATATATATATATATCCCCTCTGTCTCTCCATTAGGGACATTGTGCCAAATTCCGTATGGTAATATGTTACATCTCTAATGTTTTATAGTGAAAATTGGCACCAGCGATCCCAAGAGTCGCCTCAGGGATATTTCTCGAGAAGTTGCCCAAAGAGTTGGAGAAGTGCGTGGGATGCATCCATCCAGAAGAGAGCCTGATAGGAGCGGCCAGCGGAGGCCAGAGTCACGCTACAGAGGTTGGTCACAGATGTTTAGATTAGGCATGTGCACATGCAATACAACAACACATACACACACACAAGAGTTGGCGGGTTTTAAGAAACAAAAGGCTAGCCTTCTACTTCCCCAGCCCTTATGTAACTGGCGATTCAAGAGCAATTTGACAAAATGGGGATTAAGTGCTGACGTCTGTTGGAGCCTGCCTTCATCCCACTCTCTCATATTCAGAGCCATTGGTTGCCCTCTCTGTGGTCTACGTGGACATTTACAAACAAACATACACTTCAAGCTAAATCTTACCAAATAGTTAAACATACTGTATGATTTAATTAGAAGGAGAATTTCACTTAAATGTATATTCTTGCCACTATTTTCCCCATTTCCTTTTTTACCTCACAAATTGAGTTTGTGTGTTGGTATGAATTTGGAGGCTGACCGGTCTACTTTTTGGTACATTACTACTTGCAGTAAAGTATCAGTCAAGGGATTATGGAGCACAATTGTAACACACTCCCAAATCCACCATGTCAACATCCATAGCCAGTGTTAGCAGCAAGCTCACGTCCCTTCATGATTGAATGCAGTCGGCTAAAGGAAGCTTGTGGCATTGCTATGATGAATGACGAGGCTGGCGGTGACACTACAGTTAATGTAAGTAGTATAAATTTACAGCAACGGGGCTAATATCCAGGCTAGCACTTTGCTAAAAGGTCTTCTCCAGAGCGGCTCTCTGAGATAACCCCAAGGTATTTATAAATGATTTCTGGTTGTATTGATTTAGACATGTTGCTATTCTACCAAAATGATCATCACCCTTGTGTACTGTTGACAACGCTGCAGAAACTCTCCTTCTCACTTCTCACTCTCTGAAACACACGGTATCATTTTCAAGCAAAAATGTAGAGATTAGTTTTTGAAGTGATTTAACTCTGGCACACAGTCAGCAAAAATCCAAAGCAATAGGGACTGTATCTCTTGCAGGCTTACCAAGGACTGACAGTTATATGTAGCATTAAATTCACTTTTTGAACCCTCAGACATGCGGATCAGATTTTCCTCATTGATTCCAATACAAAGCATTCAGCCACTGATTGAAACACCGTCAGCTTTAAGTTAGGAAAATGCATTGGCTAGATAGATGAACCTTACAATTAAAATGAGTACTAATGAGTACTAAAAAACTATAACACCACATCTTCCATGCAAAATTTAATAGAATCATCTTTTAGATTTTATTTAGAAAATTAAATCTTATGCAGACAATTGAGTGCTGTTAAGAAATATCACTGCTGTGTGGAGTAATATAGGTGTGTGGCTGCATGTATACCTTGACACAGATGAAGTACTTCCCAGGAAGGATGTCTGGCCACATATTTTGAAAGTGGCTATTATGTCTGTAAGTGTCCTTGAAATAGGGCGTTATGAACGTGTGTCTACTATCATGTGCAGACATCATGTACATTTGGAAAACACGCGCATGTATGCATATACACACAAAAATACACTAAATTGCAACCTTTCATCATGTGTATCTGCAAAAACGTTGTGAGCTGTCTACCCTCTGTGTACACCCTACAGAGGGAAATTGACTCCTGTCGGATGTAATTCACATTTTCCTGTCACCTGCACACATAAATGTCAGTAACCCCGTTGTCGTCATGCCCTCCCCTCACTTTCTGCCCAACCTACATGGTGCTTCAGCACAGCTTTGTGTCTTGGTGTTGCGGGTTCAGTGAAAGTCATTTGTGTTGTCTTGGTAACGTTATTCATGACACTGCCTTTTGGCAGCAGGTGCATCAGGGAAAATGTGACAATCAGATACTACTTTATCCTTGTATACATAACTCTTTAAACAAAAGATATGGTACTACATTTGATGCATTCATTTTTGTATTATGGATAGGAATTTTGGTGGTTTGAAGGTGACAAAAGTTTAAGTAGATATACTGTACATAATTATTTACAATATGTTTGGCTTTTATCATAATTCAAGCTCTCGTGAATCTTATTTTGTTTAAAACTAGATCCAGGTCAGGACAGGACCTACTCCCGCTCCGTCTCCCCTCCAGAGAATGGCTTCAAACAACACCTGGAAACTCGTCTGTACAGCAGCCAAGGAAAAGGTCCCACACGGACTGAGAGAACACCCTACCCTGGTGGACGGTCCTCACATGAACCCGCTCGCACTCACTCAAGGGTCCAAGTGTTGCCCAGTTTGCCCATTATCAATAGTGGTCATTACAGCCGGAAATTAGACCATGTCTCCAACGGATATGATACTGACAGCAGCCAAGACTCCAGAGAGCGTCCTGGAAGTGGAGGGAACAGCCGCAGCAGGTCCAGCCGCCCCTGGAAGCCCATTCGTGAGGCCCTAAATGTTGACAGTGTTGTGAGTGCCGTTAGTAGTGATAATTTGGTAAATCAAGAGCGAAGGCAGCACAGTCCCTGGAGAAGACCTAGCAGTCAGTCGCCCTCCCGTGACCGAGAGCGAGACAGAGAGTTTACATGGGGAGGCCGAGAAGAACGCAAACCCAAGAGCCTAATGACCATCTATGAGGATGAGCAGAGGCATGAGACAGGTGGCAGCCGAAGCTCGCTGGACTCAGATGACAAGGACAGGTCAAAGGGCTCAGCAACTCTAAAAGTGCGGAACGACAACTGGAAGATCCAGCGAACTGAATCTGGATATGAAAGTAGTGACAGACTAAGCAATGGCTCAGCAAATCTTGACTCCCCTGTGGTAGAGAACCTTTCTTCTAAGGACTTGCGGCCCACACCTGAGCTGCATCTGACGAGGTAAAAAAGAGAGATCTAGGTTTTTCTTAGCCAAGTACACAAATTCTTGGCTCTGCAAAGTAGGATGCAGAAATGTTTTTTTGCTGTATGATATCAGAATGCTGCTTTGTCATCTCATGCCCTACTCATTTATAGATTTTAACCACAAAGGTGCTGCCATATTTAAATGATTGAACATAACAAACAAACTGTTCTAAAAATAGCAGTACCTATTTAACATAAACGCACACAAGGCAGATGTGCCAGGCTTATTATGCTGGGCTGTCATTTGTTGGCTTTGTAGTACAGGTCTTGTTTGGAGATAATGATTCCAACTAGCTGACAACTTCTGTACTCAGAGGGGAGAGCCAGCGGATAGCTGACTTTCTCAACCACTAGTAAATTATTCAAGCTTATCTCTTGACAGTAAATTGGTAAAGTGCTGCTGCTTTGATTATCTATTCTTCTCACAAGTTTTGATTAGTTTTATTACAACTTTTTTATACATTTTACAGCAAATACAAAGCCTACCCTAGGAAACTACATGTGCCCCACAGTAAACATCAGTTACAAGAAAGGGGGTAAAAAAGCATTTAAAATAAATAATAAGCACCGGTTGTTTTCACAATAAGCTGTTTGTCTAGTGCTATCTCCACATTCAAGAAAGGAATCAGACTACACCATGTGAATCAATTATGATAAAAACATATGTAGGCCGAGGTCTTTTTTTGGATCCTTCTTAGTCTCTTTTAAGTGGTTGGTAAAAAATAATCCATTGGAATATCTTTTGGCAATCTGCAATGCATGAATAATTATTATATATATATTATATATATGAATAATTTATTTTGTATTTTAGGGATCACTTCCTTCAGAGAAAAAGTGATGATTTAAAGGCTGACATATTGCTCTCTACATTTCCCACTGGTAAGTAACTCTCTTTCACTTGCATCTTTTCATATTTCTGCATACCAATAACTTTGTCTAAGCGTAATCTGCTTATTCTGTATATTCCTGGCGAAACCTGTGTGTACTTTACATCATCAGAGAAAGCAAGCAGTGTTTTTTTAAAAATTTGTATTCTTTAGACATGGTAGGTTTCATTAAAGCAAAAATGTAAAGGAAAATTTTAAATATTTAGCATGTAATTTACACATGTACTGTACATCTAGAAGAAATGTTTTGTATGTCAAATTGTGTATATATATATAATAAGCCATAAATGAAAGTATAAGGATTTCACAAAGGTCTGGCCCCGACATTAAAGACATTTCCTCTGCCCAGTAGACTGTTGGAAGGATCTGAAACGTTAAGATAGTACTAAGCAATTTCCTTGATTTATTGTTCCATCAGTACTGTAAGGTCACAGCCTGATTGAAGGGATACTGTATGGAAATAAGTGTGCTCTGCTTCCTCACTGACTGGCCTTGACCTTTTTTTCCTGAGTTAAGTTGATGTTGTTAAGCACACAGAGAAATGTAAGGGATTTAAAGGAAATATCAACCCAAGTAAAAAAAAAAAAAGAAAGTTAAAATAGAACTGGCTTTTTAAAATGAGTTTGGTTGCCTCCTGTAATGCTTAGTGAAACACTTTCAATATTATTGACAGAAATGACAATCCTGGTTTGCATCAGGTCTATTGTCCATCAAACATTGCTACGCAAAAGGTAAAACAGGAACAGGTGAAGATTGAACCTAAAGGACTTTAACTGTTCACTGCACTGAATAATGTATTCTTGGACGTAAACCAGCTTTAAGATCCATCGGGATACAAAATTGTGGGTCTGTCAAAAATAAAATATGATGAGCCAAAAATATGAGTCATGTTGCGCAGTTGCAATAATGGTTAGTTTTATCTTCTAGACAGGATGAGGGAAATTAGATGACATGAATATAGCACGAGGTTGTTTGATGCCTGGACACCCTTCACACTCTTTACCTAGCACATGCTTGCTTGTAATAGACAGTTTTGGCACAGAGAAAGGAAAGAGAAAATCTTTTTAACTTAAGAAATATCTTGAAAAATGCCTCACTAATTCCCTCAACAGGAATACAGTGAGTTAATCCTGAATTAAAGCGGGAGATGAGTGCGCTTGTAGGGGCCACCCAGCTGTGCCCAGCCGGGCAGAAAATGCCACGACTGGGCTTGTCAGAAGGTGGTATTCAAACAGGAGGCAATGAAAATGCCATTTAGTAGCACTGCAGTTATTTCAAGGTTCCAAGAAGTTATGTAATGTAGCTTAGAAACGGCAGCTACAATTTAGTCTGCTTTAGATTTAGTCAGAGTTGAAAATAGCTTTTACACAAGCCTGCCTGTGAGCATCTGCACATGCAGAGTGATTCATGTGAAAGAATCCCTGGCAAAGAGTCAACACTTCTGTGGCAGGCATGGATATTTATTCACTGCGGCAATATCCCTTTTGTTTTTAAAAATTTCTTTTAAAAAAATGCCCCCTGAACTTATCATTATTAAGGCTAGTTTTTATCTTGATTACACAAACATACATTTTGTATGCGTTACATTTTTGTATGAAAAGCATTCAATGATTTTACTTACTCACTCGGGGTGTTTGCCCCCTAGTGCCTTTTAGAAGATACGACAGTGTCCACTGATCACAAACTGAGCTCCTCCTCTGTGGTTAGTAACATTTCAAGACACATTTTTATATTTGAAAGGGATCTACAGCTGTATCTTGAGTTAGTCTTGATTCATTTGATGAATGCCTTGAAAAGCTTAATTTTTAAACCTAAACCTGGTTAATAATCTCTGATAGGACCTTTGAGATTCCTCCAGTATGGAATTCTTTTATGCCCTTTTTTATGCGATTTGTATTGACAAGCTGCAGATAATGTGTCCTAAGTCAATTTGGCCCGAGTTCAGTGGCAGTAGTCTGGCCTGAGCTGCAGATTCCAGTAGTCCATTAAAGTCCAAAATCCTTTCTAAAAGCACACATGTGGGCAGGCAGTTGTAAAGAGTTCAGTTGACATTTTGACCACAGGCATTCATTCTTAGACTAGATCGTTCTATAAAAAGAGGGACCTAATGTTTTGACAATTGACAACTATGACAACCTTTTGTCCTTGTGAATAAATCTCATTGAGCTACATTATACCAAAATGGAAATGGCAGCGGAACATTCTATCTATAACCTCATGAAAGGTCACGGCTATCAGGAGATGGCTGTACTGTACCTGCTATCTGGACAGTAATTCATGCCTTTTTCCTGATTGGCTCGGCTGGCTACTGCAAACCTCGGGAAGAGTCCATAGAAACTCACTTGAGAAGCTGTTATGGCTCAGTTTGCACATGAATATATCAACCTCAAAGTGAGGGTTACATAAACAGAAGAGTTGTGTAATTAACTTTGCCCTCATCTATGTAGAAAACCCCAAATAAGAATTTGTTCGAGCTATACTATACTCTTAGATAGTGTCCCTATCTAAAACAATGCTTTTGATGTAAAGTTCAGAAAAAGATAATAAGGAATAATGGTGAATAGATTCTTTATCCCAAAGATTTCCCATTGTGTGTGTTTGCTTCATATGCAGTGAATGTGTGTCCATGAGTTAGTGTGTTGAGAGATGTAATGCTATTCTGCGTTAATGTGGCGTTTGACTTTATATTCCTATTCCTATGTCATATCAACAGACACAAAACAAAAAGCTATTCCAATTGATTTTAAAGAATGTATGATGATGTTTTGGAGTTCCTCTCTCCTCCCCATGTAGCTCAGGTCTTGTTGACCTGATTGATGTTCAAGAATTTTAAGTACCCCAGACAGAAGAACGCACAGAACTACAAATCTCAACTTGACAGTTTTAGAACTGAAATGTGTAGTTTTTTTTATTTCTCACATCAACAAAACTTCAAAAAGCTGTCAGGAATTTTTGCATGTACAATTTTGTAGAAACTTCGTTTGGGTTTGCTTGTATGGTCTGTATAGTTTCGCACTCTGGCAGTTGGTATCATTGAAATTATGTCAGATCACTTCTCTGTTCTCTTCAGTTAAATGTCCTGAATATTTTTTTGTGGAGAACAGCACGCCCCAAAACAGGTGCCTCTCTTGAACTTTTCTCAGAGGTAACCTTTATGTTGGAATGGGATTAGAGACCGGTCTGTGAGTGATTTACATAAGTAGAGTATATCTATCCCCACATGTTATTAAAAGGGGAATATAGTACATAGACCCACAGCATGGGCCTTAATATGTCAATCACTGATAGCTCACACATTTAGAAAGTGCCAAAAAAACATGTATACATGAGACAGCTTCACTTTCTTTTATCCTATTTAGCAACTTGACTTTATGCTTTCCTGTTAACGGTAGGGAAATTTTGTTGCACACCACTTGGTACAGTTTGTACATTGAATGCCACTGAATCTCAGCTTAATCCATGCAATCACAGTAGATGGGACGGTTTCCCAGGCAAGTGCAGTAGGCCATGTAAACAGCAGGATACCTTGAGTACATCTGTTAGCTGGCGTCCACAGCTACAGCGGTGATCCCAAAATTCTACTAAAATGAAGCTCAGCTAGACGTTGAACCTGAATAATTGATTTACATTAAACCCGGATGGGAGTTATAGCGATTATTTGATAGCTGTTCTTGGACAAATCTTTTGATTTTAACCGTGACGGACAGGCAACCCAACAACCTAGTCACCTTGCTCTTTTGTAATTCAGCTGCTTTCTCCTTCAAGCTTTTGCTTGGCAACAGCGCACATGACCATACAGATAAAGGGATTTTCGAGAGAAAAAGCATTGTAAACTGCATCCTTTTTGTGTTCTGATATTGTTGCAGTTGCTTGCCAACACTGCAGATCAGCGTCATCAAATTGTGAATTGCCACATGGACTTAGCGGCTTAAAAATGCAATAGTGTTGTGGAGAGGGATCTGAAGTCTGGAGTCTGACCCTGGCGTAATTGCATGCCAGCACAAAGGATTTAGCCGCTAATGCTTTGAGAGAGCGCAGGAAAAAAGAGGGTATGCTGACACATCACAGATGGTCCTCAGCCACTCACTCTCTTCCTTGTCCTGTTGTCTGTCTCAGGCCTTGTAAATCACACCCACCCTGTTAACTTGGCTAAGCTCCACAACAGGGACCTGATTCCAAAATATTTTTTTTTTGCTGATCTAATGGGTGGAATCCGCTATTATCTGAAAATGATTGCAGCGTAATTCATTGACATCACATGATATGATTGACCTTAATAGATTGATAGAGTTTTCCTTGCTGTTATAGGTTTGCGTATGTTCCAACTTCTTAATCTGCTAGAGTTCATTCAGGGTCCTTATTGTTTCATTAGTACTGTTCGCTCAAAGCTAACGGCCTGGATATGAACCCAAATTCCCTTTGAGGGGCCACGTTCTTTGGCCGAATCAGACAGTCAGAGTGGTACAGAGGGGGCCTGAGGGTGCTCTGCCAGACTAGCTGCTTTGATACTTCCTCTCACAGCACCAAGCAATGAGCCTCACCATGACCTCTCTTAGATAACATGTCTTTGCCTGAGAGACAGAAAAAAAATACTGTAGCAGTGTTTTAAAAGAAACCCATGACAGAACCCTAGTTCTATTTTTACCATCTGGTGGTGATGACCACACATTTACATAGTGTGTTGTGATGCTCATGAGGCTTTGTTGTTGTCTAGGTGAACAAGGAAGACAATCTCCAGATTTACAAGATGCAGACAACCTCTCTGGTCAGCCAATACAAAGGTAAACCAAGATCTGTAAAGAACATAACACAAGTAGTCAGTTGATTTGGCCCAAGGGCAACTAAAATACTGGTGTTTGTGTTTTGTTCTGTAAAAGAAGAAGAGCCTTCCGGTACACTCCCGGGATCTTGGAAAAAAACAATGGTCTGGACAGCGAGCAAGAGGAAAATGTGGATCGCAGCCCTGTGAGCCCCGTACATCTTTACTTAGCAAAGACCAGCAGTTCTGAGTGGAACAGCTCAGATGACCTCGCTGGACCTTTCTCTGAACAAGAAGAGTCTGCCCACATAGACCCTTTCTCGCGCAACTATCCCCCACCTTTACCCCCCAAGACATTTGGCAACAGTCCTGCTGACCCATCTGGTGTCCACTCCCAACCGCCGGAGGTGGCAATACGGTTAAGCCCCCGCAATGAACCCAAAAATGGCATGTCCTCACTCTCGCACACCACCCTCCGTCGGTGGATTGAGACACCTGCCGAAACCAGGCTTTCATCGGATGCCAGCTCCAAGTCGGGGTCATCGGACCAAGATAGGAACGATCTATCAGCCAGCGAAAGTGACGAAAGGTTACCCAGTCCAATGCCCGGACACGATGACGGTCCAGACTCCCCTGGTCTGACAGATATGGTTCTGCCCACCACTTACTTTTCTGTTGATAGCTGTATGACTGACACTTATCGGGCCAAATACCATAAGAAGCCTGCTGTTTACATGAAAGCAGAGGACCATACGTCATCAGGGGAGAGTGATGTCGAAGGAAGGCTCCCTTTGCCAAATGCTCAGCCACCAGAGATTTCCAAAAGCAGATCAGAATCAGGTACCATATGCTAGTATTAATTTATACTGTTTGTGTAACTGTTTTAGCTTTTTTATAAATGCATTAATTCAGTCTTTGGCTTTTGTCCTGCAGGCTATTCTACCACAAAGACTACTGCAAAGTGGAACCCAATTACTCCAAAAGGACTTGATGAGCATGGGTTCCTATGATTTCAGCAAAAGCATCAAAACACTTAAACTAGTTCCTGGATGCCAAAAGAAATTGCTATGCACTATGGCTGCTACACAGTTTTACTCCTAACTGGGATGTGTATTAGCTCATATACTTTTCATAACAGGTAGTTGGACATATGAAACTGGATGCCAAAGAGATTGTAAAAAGAATGGCAGGTGTCCTTAATAGCTATCTTGGTGGTAGGAACTGCTGAAAGCTTTGAATGAGTAGTGAATTTGCACAGTGAACTAGAAAGGTACAGTAACAAGTAACAAACATGCCTAAAATATTTTGCTTTTGATAATGTATGGACTTTTGGAGCTCAAAAGCAAAGCTTTGGTCGGTAAAGAATGTGTCACAAAAAAGCCACTTTATCACTCGAGATTAAAAGATTTGTTTTACATGAAAAAGTAACACATTTCTTGCAGTTCTACTTTCTCTAACTCTATTGAATGATTGTGTTTGTTGGATTACTCCCATCTCAGTGTTATGAGGTGTCTGCCCCAATTCTATCTCTTATTGACATACCTTCCTTTTGAAGAACACAAGTTGCGGTAATATTCAGAACATGTTTTTTGTTGTGTATTTTGGAAAGTAATACAACATCTTGGGCACTCTTTTGACACAACTTAAAAATGGATCCCAAGGATCTGTGTAAATAAAAAGCTCCGGGACAGGTTTTTGGCTGAGGCCTTTTTGCAGGTGCAAAAAATTTCAACCTCAGATTCTTGTTGGTACATTGAGTTTATTAATCTGTGCAAATAACATGCATAATTCTTTGTTTTGTCTCTCCTTTTGTCAAACTTCAACCAGAGGAGGTCTAAGATACCAAAATATCTCTGACCACTAGTGTAGGGGTCCAGGGGCTATACTATTACAGGGAAATAGATAAATATATTAATTTGATTGCTTATTGGTAGAAAAGTATGTGGCACAGTAGCTTGAGGCACATCCCTATCTCCTCACATGCACACCTTCACACATCCTTTACTGTTTTATGTGGTTGCGCTGATGTCTAGTCTGTTGTTTTTCTTTTTACACTCCATACCGTTATAAGCTTAATTTGTTTTGTCTTTAACCGTATCAGTTGTTGAGTTTTCGGTCATGTTTCTTAAAAAAGCGCTCATATTAGCAGCAGGTCCGCACTGGTAGGACTTGTGAAATTGTCATCTAGAGATAGACAAGGCGTTTGTTTTTTTGAGTGGGATTATTAATAATAACATGTTGTAAATCTGAGTTATGGACTGTTTTTTTTTTTTGTTGGTTTAAATTGTTTTATATATGCAGCAGACTCTAATGCGCAGTGCCTTTTTGTATTTTTCTATGTCATGACCAGATTGTGGAGCCGTGATTTGTACAATTCTTTGATTTTAAAGAATTTTTGTAACATCTAATTTTATTTTTATTGATTAATAATTGTTAAATAAACAGTTTTATTCAAGCATATCTGTGTGTCAAGCTATGTTATATGTAAGAGCACAACGTTTAAAATTTAGCAATGCGGGTCTTGAATCTTCATTTTTTATGCTAATATTGAAATTATTTATATAAAAAAAAACATATGTTTCTGATGATGAAATTTGTCTGCTAAATAAATAGTTCTTACTGAAACAAAATATGCACACCATTTTATTCAACAACTGCTGAGAAATATAGTGATTTGCTGCCACCTGCTGTCCATGTATTGTATTCTTTTTTGGGGGGCTTTTTCCCTTTATTTCAGAGAGCCAGTGGGAGAGAGATGGGAGATGGCGGTTGGATTAAAACTCGGACCGCTGCAAAGGCCTCAGCCAGCATGGGGCGCATGCTCTTACTGGGTGAGCTAGAGGCCACCCCCTGTCTCGTAGTGTTAATGCACCTAACATGAAGTATATGCTACCAACATGCAGTTCTACAACACATTGTGCCACTTCTGACTATGACCAAAAGTATATTTTTTTCTGAATAAATTTTACATGAACCACATTTTACTTTTGTGTATGAAAAGTACTGAAGATAGCCACCTTTATGAACGTGGATCGATTTCATTCCTTCCAATGGCTTTCTGATTCCTTTGGATGCCAAATCTAATTCTATGTCATTCTTATGCAGATTGTCATTCACTAGATAGTTTTCCTCCTCCACATGTTTTAACCTTAATACTAGGAGGAGGGGGGGGGGGCATCACCAGACGCCTCCCCATACACTAGAACAATACTTATGCCACAATACAATATTATTGCAATTTTAAACATTGCAATATTCTGCAACATATTGCAATTTATAACCTTTTTTCCAACTTCTAATTTTTCCCAATTTCAAAGATGTCCCCAAAAGGAAACTGTCAACATCTCTTTTATCTAAAAAGAAACATTTCTCGTTTGTTCATATCACTTTAATTTTATTGCTGCAAAATGGGATTTTTAAGCAGACTAACTGACCAACACATACTGTTTACAATAAAAGATCTACAGTATACTTGGCGCCTGTGAATCGAATACAGTATTGCCACTGAATATATTGCGATACTATGCTGTATCAATTTTTTTTCCCCACCCCTACTAAATACGCGTTTTCTGTTACCATTTGTCAATATTTTATATTTCTGACTATAATATAAAGTAGTGTTCAATCCATGAGTGTTACAAGGACACCTGCCACTTCAAATGAAACACACAATAAGAAAGGTCTATGATGAAATGATAACTTGTGGCTGTGTAAATAATGGGCAGAGAAAAGACTACAGATTAATCTGCCACTGGATCACAATGTGACCTGGAAGTGTAAAAGTCTTTCCCACTAATATTTCAGATAATCATGCTAGTGCCTCTCTAAAATACTTCATATATTGGTATATGTTTAATACGTTTGACTTTATAACTGTTACAAAAACCATCAAAGTGAAGAATTTAACATTCAAAACGTTGGTTCACTAATGAGCTACGCAATAATGCTGAAGTTATATCCAGGTCTGGGAAATTGTTAAGGTTGGGCCATGCTGACACATATATGAGTTCCTTATGTACACGGCCGATGGATTAAATATGTTTTGACTCTGAAACAAAGGGATTTCAGGATTGTTGTGTTCTAACAGAATGTAATTTTTTTGTTAATGTCTTGGAAATCGATTTTTCTGTTATGTTGATGATTCAGAACACAAAATAAACTAACATACTTTTTTTTCATCCTCAAGAGGGAAGTAGAGGACTTTGCAACTAAAATTAAAAAGCTATTTAATCTTGCAATTTAACAACAATGTGCACTATAACATTTACTTTAATTCATTGTCACGCTGTATTTATGTGTCTTTATTTAATGTGTCACTCTGTATCTCGGTAGGCCTTCATTATAGAATGTTTGTTTGGTCTTTTGTTATTTAGGTTAAGAGTGTATACTTAATTTAACACTGGTAAAAGAAAAGACTGAGGGAGTATTTTTTTATATATTTTTTTAGTACTATTTCACTTTATTTTAATTCCCCAGCACATTGCCCCTGAAAATGTCTTCATGCTCCAGCAGAAACAATGAAGATGATTAACTACAGGTATTTCAGGATTGTACTGACTCTCCAACAGAAGATATCTAAAACAAGTTCCTAAAAAGGACATGAATATATGCAAACTGCCAAAATGGTACCCGCATAATTGACTTAGAAAAACAGGTAGAGGATGGAGTTTCGCCCCAACTTATCTGCCCACAAATAAACTATTTATTGCCACATTTGTTGCTACAATTAAGTAAGATAATGATTTTTTTTAAATGTAAATTCCAGACCGGAAATAATTCTTGTGATGTTTACTTGAGGGAGATAAGGAAGAAATGTAGCCAAGACCATGCAATGTATTCAGAGAATCCTGACAACGTGCTGACTCTGCTCCTCATTGCATGCACGTATGTCATAGTGTTGCCATGCATACTTCTCGTGAGTGTGTTCTCCAGCATCCATCAGAGTGGGCCTGTCATATGGGCTCCACCTTTGCAGCTGCTCCACTTCATAAGGGACCATCAGCTGAGCTCAGTGTGATTCCGGGAAACGGCATTCCCGGGAAATCTGATCAAAACTATTTCCCGATTCCCGTGAAAGGGAAAGGTTTTAGACGGGAAACGGGAATGAAAGAAACAAAGGAGTGGAGTGCGTGTCTATTGTTGTCATATGGTAACGTGGATGCAGGCGGCGGTGCTGTAATGTAACTACGGTAATAAAGGCTCACTACGTTCATTACGCAGCAGTAGGCTACATCCGTGGCGGCGGAGAGAAACCGCCTGAGACCGCAGTCTGTCAACGCTCTCTGCTTCTCAAAGCACACTTCCAGAAGAAAAAGGAAGGGCGGGGTAGAATGTGTTGTAAACTAAAAGATATATTTAGTCCAAGTTGACACGAGTCCAATCCAACTCTGAAATTTGCGTCAGAGTGTTTAGGCATTATTATTTTTTTTTTAATTTCAGTTTCTCATCGACCTATGAACTTGCATGGGTTTAAAAGAGAAATATGCCTGCCCTAATAAAGAAATAGTTTTGTTAACTTCGAGTGATAATTCCCGTTTGTAGCCGAATACAAATCTCAACAGCCGAATGGGTTTGGTTTAATAGGACGGTTTAGGAATCATTCTAGTAAAACACGTGTTTTACTAGTTTTTAAAATGGAGTTCTGTAAAATATTGGTTTTATACGGGTTGCCTAGACATTCCAAAGACAAGTCCCTGACATTCCTCCTTGCATTTATTTATATGAATAAAGATGTCACGCACGCAGCTCACCTGTTCACGCAGCAGAATTGATCATTGCAAACTGTTGATGATGGACGTAAACTGTGTTCTTTTGCCCAAATAATAATACAAATAATATAAAGAAAATGTCAGTTTGGGATTTAGGAACACACATTTGAATGATATCGATACATCACTTGGGTTAAATAAACAAATAAAAGCAGAGCTGATTCATCTAATCTTCCCAAGTGTCAACTGTCAGAGTCCGACGTCCTTTTTCTCATTTCTTCTCTCTCTCTCAAACTGTCCCTCAAGTTCACTCACATCCTTCATCCTCATATGGTTTCTCACTCTGTCAACCTATCTCAGTCTTTCCCTTCTTACTAAATCCCCCCCTCCCTCCCTCCGCATCATCTTTTCTTCCCCTACTCCATTTTTAGCCAACTCCTTATTTTCCTTTAATTTTTTGCATTATTCCCCCTTTAAATCACCACAACTGTTGTTGTTCAGAATCGACTTAAACCGTTGATTTTATTGCACAGTAAAAGCAGTTTCCATTGTGTCCACTCTGAAATTTCACAATTAAATTACAGAAATAAATACTGTTGTGCTTCATGATATGCTTGTTGCCTGTTTTGTGCATTTGTGTACCTTTAAAAGCTGTCAGGCTAAAATCTTTTGCATTAGTGTAGCCCACATAAGCCATTAACATTGTGGTTTCTAAGTACTTTGATGAGATGTGGCATTAAGGGGCAGACATAGCACATGCTTTGACAAGATAGCAAAACAGATTACAGCAGGCTACTAGCAGGGCAGGTACATACAAACAAGTACAACACCAGTCCCTACAATAAAGGTGGTATTGCAGCTAAATCCATTATGATGACTAGACATGTTTTTAGGTGATCATACACACATAGGTTTTTCTAGTAGCCCTGATGCAGGACTGATGCTGTCGAGTATGTCTTACAGTAGGCCTTCATCATTATTGTTGCAACATAGCTTCTGGCCACAGGTAACAGCACTGAGCACTGATCCACAGAGCAACAAACATGACATGGGCTATTTTAGTGAGTTTAATGAAATGGAATCGCACTCATTGGAATAGGTTGTGTTTTTGGTACATTAAATAGCCTCTCTCGAAATGGGAAGAATTGCACCTGCCATGCGGTCGGTTTTGTATTTTCAACATGTAGGCTAATAAGGTACCATTAACACAAAATAACTAAAGTGTTCTAGCCCATCAGGATAAAACTTGTTCTAAAAGCCTCCGATTTATTTCCACAACAGTGAGTAACTAATTATATTGTGATCATTGAGTTGGGACTTTACGAGGAGTGCTTGAACGCATCTTAGGAAAAGCACCTGAGGAGACTTGCAGCTAATTAGCAGCATCTGCGAGGTCGAGAGCCAAACGACAAAAAACAATTCGTTTGAAAGTCACTATATAAAAATTATTAAAACTAAAAGAGACAAGCATGACGATATAGCATATAGATATATAGATAATACGGGTAAAATGTGTATTCTAACTCAATTTCGGATAAAGACAAATTAAAAAGTCTTCACAGTTTTACGAGCTATTGGAAGCTATTGGCGACAGTGGCCTACATGAAATGGAAAACGTCACTTTTCCCCAAGATGTCTAACACTGGCAGCTCCACAACTGGTGAGTCCTGGTTTTGTTTTTGGTCTGTTTTGTTTCTGAGACAAACCATGTCTTTTGATACTCGGAAAAAGCTTCCAACTCATTTAGTATTTGGTGAAAGTACCCAACAATTAGCAATTACTCGTCTAACAGTTACGAAAAATTAGTGTTGGCTAAATATTTTTCTAGCTAACTGGCCTAAAGGCTACAGAATATCTGCCCTTGGTAAAGTTAAACGGACAGCAATGTCTAGTAAATGAAACACAAGTAAATATTAAAGACTACATGAAAAAAAATCTTAACCCTAGTTATCAATCCTCCACTATAGTTCTTATTTCTTTAATATGTAACGTTAGGCTAAGTCTAATGCCTGTTTGTCGCTTGTTGGCTGACGTTAGTCATGGCCCTAGACACTGGCGCCGGTTTTCACAGAGCTCAAACAGGTCTTTCCTATTATTGTTGTTTTAAAATAAGTGATCCTGATCTGCTGGCAGTGATTTAACCAATGATATAACTTGTAACCGTTTTCGAACAGCTGTTAATGTTGTCAGCCTGTACAGTTAGCAGCTTGATACTGCAAATACTTTCTAAGTGTGTTGGAGTAAGCTATGTGATATCATCAGTGAGCAGTTCTGCAGCAGTCATTTGGTATGTCATAGACTACTAAATGTTGCATTTAGGTGAGATAGTCCCAGGGCCATAGTACTGTATAATCGGTGTGCTTTTATTTAATGCTATGAAGAAATTTTGGTAAGGAAAAAGGTCCATCTTTAGCAAGCAGATTTGACCTTTTAAGAAGTTGTTGCAAAATTGAATACACAATGTAGCAAGCTACCGTTGTAGCTAGTTAGTGCATTCTTCCTAAATGTGCTTTTGTTTCCATTGACCAGAGCGCTAGTTGGCTTGCAAGCTTGTGGTACTGCCCATATTTGCAGTAAGAGGCAAGAACAGTTCTGGCACATTAGTTTACTCTGGTGAACTTTGACACAGGAAGGCTAATTATCATCCAAAATAGAATAATCTGTGACTATGTCCCTATGTGCTTTCAGTGTGATCACACAGGAATTATTTGCCCCACTGTATTCTCTATAAACTATTTAGAAAAATGTACTATATTTTTAGTAAGGCTGGGCGATATAGAGATAATCCAATATCACAATATTTTTGACCTAATATTTCTATATCGATACTGCAGTGATATTGTAGGTTTACAAAATATTTACACATTTGGATTTTTGATAATCATCAATGTCAATATAATGACAAGTGGGTAAAGGCAAATAACAGAACAGCTAGAACAGTCTGGCATCCCTTTACTGTAACACAGCCTGTAAAACCAGAAAATGACAACACTTACAATGTGATATCAAAAGCTAATAATAATCATTTCATCAATATAATGATGTATTGCCCAGCTCCAATTTTTAGACAGTGACTGCTGGAGTGTTTTTGCAGTCCATGTTTATTCACAACGCATAGCAAATGCATAGACGGGCATTTCTTAGAGTAACTGCAGCGAATAGCATTATTTAATTGACTTGTATAGAATTGCGCGGCCTCTATGATTATTTGTTTTTGCGTAAAGTATTTTTGAGTAGTTTTTTATTTTTTTCAGGTTATACAAATTGAAGTACAGTTTAAAACATTTAAAAAAAATCCCATCCCTCAAGTAATCTTAAGCATTGCACAATTACAAGTTTACGGTAACTGCCCCCTTCTACTGTCTATCCACTGTCACTATCGAATAAAGGGAAAGGCCAAAAAATATTATCTTATAAATAATCTATTGTGAAGCTTGTTGCCTACCGTCTGTTTAAATGTGCTCTAAGTGATGCCACTAAAAATTACAAAAAAAAAAAAATATTTTTCAAGCTGAATACGGTAGGCGCTGTTATGTTAACGGTAACACATTAACCGTTATTCAACTACACAATAACACACACAACTACCATGGCGCGGAGAAGTAACTATATTGTTGACAAGCCTCTCCTTGCAGCACGTTGTTCAAGCACCCATCTGTGGACCCACTCCTCCAGCTCTGGCCATCTTGCTTTCAGCCCGCGATTAGCCGATTTAGCTTCCTTTTGTTTTCTTCATTTCAGTAAGAGTAACCTTTTCGCCATTGCCTCATAAGTTTCTGACTCACTTCAAACTTTCTTTTTGCTGCTCGATTACCGTTTTAGGCTGCATATTTTACTACAAGGAGTTAGTAATCTGCAGACGAGGATTTTATTTTCGGGGTCATTCTGTTTGTGTTCAGTCTTTCTCAGTTGTCTTTCGGAGTAGCACATAGTTGTCACAAGCCTAGAGTGCCCTCTCGTGGCTGTAGACGGTAATGTATTCAGTATGAATTAACATTTTAAAACATGTTACATTTTATATAAATGTTTCATATATAAGTCACACTTATAATAATTATAAACATTATTATTATTATGAACATCACATTTTCACAACTTCAGCCCTTGCCCAGCGCGGGGAAAGTTTTTCAAATGAATGAGCCAAAATGAAGCAAAGTTACAAGTCAAATTAAAACCTTATCGGCCAAGCATAATACTGATGTGAACAACACAATAACACCTGCCTGTTATAACCATGCAGATTGTCAGGTCCAGGAAGGCCTTCTTTGCCTTACTGCCCCACAGGCTATACTGTTTTAGAACATCATTGGTTGCCACTCGCCATAGCATGCGACGGATGGCAGTACATCCGGTTGAACCTCCAAGGCTTGTCAGGAAAAGTAGCTGTAAAACATTTAGAAACACAAATTATACATGTAGAACAAAGTTGTTTGCTTGTATGATATCATTTTGTAAGATAAGTCAGTTCAGTTATAATAATTGAAGTTATGCAATTATATAGTGTTAATCTTAAGGCAGGGTAGGGCAGGACTATGGCCATTTAATTACCATGTGGTTCCTCCTCTCCTGTTGACTGAGACTCTTGTCGAACACTTGCAGCTCTGTGACTGTTGAGCAGGGCGACAGCAACATGTCATTGACTGGAGCAGAGGGAGGTGACAGGGAGCTCCTTAAGAGCATGAGCAGCTCATCCATCTTCTCCTCAAATGTATCCATCCGATGTGCCATGCGGGTAACGGATGTCCTCATGGCTATGGATAAATTAATGGTGTTAGTTTTGTTGTTATACATTATATACTTATATGTGAACAACTTAAGTGAGTCTTTTTACCTCTCATTTCCATCTCCATGGCTGAGCCACAACAACAAAAAGTTAGTTTCTAAAGTTCCTTGTCATGCAATTGTATTTAATTGGAAAAATTCAAAGCCACTGTACCGTCAACTGGGTCCCAAGCTGAAGTAGCAGGCCGATCTTGTGTTGCAATAGACCCATCCAGCTCTGGGCGACCGGCTGGTTTCCTGTGTGGTGTTAAGAAGAAAGTAGATATGAATATTGGTCAGTTCATTTATGGTAGGTTTCTTACACATGCAATTGCAAAAAGTGAACCTATGCTGTTACATTTAGACAATCGCTTGTCTTGCAACTTACATGCAGGTTGGGGAGGCAATGACGTCTGCTGACCTGATAGGAAGACACACACACATATCAGAACAGTCACATTATATGCACCAGGATGAATGTCAGTAGTTCCATGGTAGGAAATATGACTGGTTTCTTAAATGCATGCATGAATGTTAACTTACGGACAGGAATTCCAGACCCACGCTCCGTCCTGGAATGCTTTGTGGAATGGATTCATCTGAAATAAGACCATACAATTTGTACTGATTGCAAAAATAATATTTTATGTATACAGTCGGTGTAAACATTGTATGTGATTTCTGCATTGTAGCCCTGGCACTTTCTAATGGGGAAACACCGCATCTATAGAAATGCATGGGGTTAGTTTGTAAAGCCAGTATGACAGCTGTGTAGCCTACACATATTACGTCCCTTCCTGTATGCTTTCCCCTTCATTTAAATAGGAAAATAGCTTGCTGATAACTGCCTAAAGTGCGTTGCAAGATGGTTGCTGAGTGACTTGCCTAAAAGGACTTAGATTGTACTGGCTTTATTTATGTACTGTACACTAAAACTAATTAAAAGAACTGGTATATCTTATTTGTAACAAGAATGCAAGCAGGTTAACACAATGACACAAAACATACAATGCGGCAAACCATACACGTTGTGTACAGCAGCAAACAAAGACTCAAAAAAAGCACAATATATATGCAGTCCATTTAAAGAATAAATCTCGCCAAAATGCAACCTAGGATCTTTTTGTGAATGTACCAGAGTCAAACTTTTGCTTAAATGCATAATTAGGACTGAAGCGCCACTTTTAAGATTTGCCATATTGTCATTTTCATTCAAATGGCCTTTTGAATGGAAGTGCTAGGGGCCCTTCTATGATCGCATCAAAATCAACATTTTTAAAACACCAGACACTCGACACCACATGGAGCTTTGCTCCCAAGTCTCACCACGGGCTCTACACAAGAACTCCAGCATTGAGAACATTGTTTGTGCACAAAGAGTTTACTAAAAAGGAAAAGTTTTGAGCAACTCACTGCTTGACTGGCAAGATGGCGACGAGGGGAAAACAACTGCTGAGTGAGTTGTCCACTTCAGCAAAACTTTAAAGCCCTACGAAGGAAAGGTCTTAAGGTTAAAGCACAAACCCTTCCATTACAATCACAACATCATTAAACTGTAAAGTATTTCACTTTTTTGTGAAGCTGTGTAGCAAAGCAAACTGAATCGTGTTGGTCTGGTGTATGTTTCCAACGCGAAAACAGGACTTGAATCGGTCAGCTCAGAGCAGAGGTCTTCCCCTACTGGCGTGAGGGTGTAATTGTTCGATTTGTAAACTGAGCCACTTGTTAGAAGTGAATTGAATCTAAGATTTCTTAGTTGTGACAATAATTCTATTGATAGATTCTTGTTTTAACTATTTTCACCTAATCTAGTTAAAACCGAAGTCAAGCACAGAAGTATTCTGGGGGCGTTAGTGCACAGAAGGGAGGGGGACGGGATGAGGGACGGGATGAGGAAGACGGGGGGTAAGCTGGTCTTCGTTTTGTTTGGAAAATACTATTAACGTCAAGAAGAAATGTCACCCAACATCGCTTAAAGCACCGTTTTAAATATATTTTTGTGTGTGTACTTTTTTTTAATGCTGAACATACTTGTTTTTTTTGCTGTGATTCAGCACGACTAAGAGTCTATTTTCACTCTTTCAAAATTGTTAATTTCCTTTTCTCACACGGTTCATTTTTCTGCTTTTACTGTTTTGTCTGTAGTTCTTCAGCAGACCACCCTGTGCCCAGTTGTGTACATACACACACACGCACACACACAGACACATGCACACACAGCCCACAGGTTTCTGTTGTCATTCTGACAAGCAGTAAGAACAGGATTATAGGTAGAGGCCCTCTTACTTGGGGCAAAAGAGTGTGAAATCTGATTGATTTGGAAGATGTAAAAAATGGGTCCCAGTGAGGTCGTTGGAATCCTAAATATGATCAGGCTGAAGAAGTGTAGCAGTAGGGTGTAGTCTGTTCCGGGGATTTGCCAAATTTTCAGACTTGAGAGGGTGGCTTAATAGAGGACTAAGAGAAGAAGCTGCGGGGTGTATGTGGCAATAGCTACTTTTTCCTAGCAACTTGCTATAGGATGTTTCAGTGATATCACGATATTTTTGGTTTGAAATGGGCTACGTTGTACTTAAATATGACAAAATGATGGTGTAGGTTTTTGAAAGATTTACGTTGTCCTGTCGTTTTAAAAGCTGTGTATGTATATATCTTCCCTAATGCAACTCTTAAATCAAAAAAGCTTCACAAATGACACATGCAAAGTTCTGTGCAAGAATATTTGCCATATGAGATTTCTCCTTTTGGCATCATCATAATTGATCACTAGGGGGCATTACAGTATTGGGTTTGTGTTTCACTCCAGCCTGAGGCTGTTTGGCAAAACCCACTTGCTGGTTTCCACCAGTTCCACTTATAAACTCTTCCACTTGCTTGAATGAAACACAATCACTATTACTGCATAGTGCAAAGAAACAGTAGCAGAGTGAGAGGGAAGGGCTGTCTTTTGGGTAATAAAAATAACATAGAAGCATGCTTTTGTTGTTGTGGCAGTACAGGAGTGGAGGACATATGCACACCAGCAGGACACATGTTGAAATTAGTCACATAATTCCAGTTTCATGTGTTATAGAGCTCAACAGTCCAAGATGTTAATCCTGTTTGTCGAAGATTTACGACGCTGCACTAATCACGATATGTTCCCACGCTTCTGCCATTAGCCTCCGCCCGGAAGCTAACGTTAGTTTGGCTAAACGCTAATTCAGCTAACTGCTAGCTGACATTCTCTCTTCTCTTTTCTGTCCTCTCCTTATAATTAATGTTATATTTCCTGATATTTTCCACTCCGCTTTATGTAAGATTTAACCTAAGATGTTGTTCTATGACGACATGGTGTTTTTGTTGCCTTCTTGAAGCATATTAGTTATTTCTTTACACCTTAAACAAATTTACCGTCTTTCTTCACCTGCAACAAATCAATGTCATGCAAGAAGGAAGCTTAGACTCTATAATACGCTGACAGCTATTACAAGGATTAGAATGATAGTAAAATGTACAGATCAAGACAGAGACACAGGGCTTAAAGTATTCTGGCACCGTGCAGGATCTCCGGCGTGTGCCCGTGAGGAAAGATAAATAAATAAATTTGGGAACTTGCATGCGGTTTTACATTTTCGAGTCAATTGATTTTACCTACCAATCATATGAGAGGAACGCAACTCTAAAGCAGAGCTTAAAGTACTTGTGCCGGATTTCTGGGGTATGACTGTTAGAAAAATAAATATGTAAATGAAAAACTACATGGGATTTATTTTGATGCACTAGGTTTAACCAATCATCGAACTTCCTACCAATCAGATGCAAAGTAGGGCGGGTCCTTGCCGAAAAGCGCGTGTGTGTGTGTTTGTGTGTGTCTGTCTCTCTGTGGGAACGCAACTAAACAAATGGCGCTGTGTATGAATAGAGGACAAGAGGAAATAAAATTAAAAGGGTGGAGTCGGGAAGCCGTTTAGCACTTGGTGCCTCATATTGAGCACCTGGTAAGAAAGTGCCTGCTAGTCACAAAGCTTTGTTCCGTGCGCTCAGTCATACGAGTATGTTACCGGCTTCCACGGCTACCACTGACGCTGCAACTGGGCCTTCGCTGACCGTCCGTGTTTGTGTGTGCATGTTCATAGCGGAACACGATTTGTCATTCACGATGGTCACTGTGTAAAAGCTATCTGTAACCCAAACTACCTCGACAAAGCTGTCTGTTTGGAAGCAGCATGATTTTGTCCATGTTGACATTAGTTGCTTCATGTACATTTATTAAAAACTTTGCTTTGTTTAGCTTTTAATATAACTAGACGTCTAAACTCTGGGACAAGGCCATTATTTAAACATAATGTTATTTAAACATAACAGTCTTGTCCCAGAGTTTAGACGTCTAGCTATATAAAAAGCTAAACAAAGCAAAGTTTTTAATACATGTACATGAAGCAGCTAATGTCAACATGGACAAAATCACGAATGTACTAGCTAACTAATGTACTAACTAATTTGTTTGTTTTTTTGATGATGACCTGGCCAAAGTAACACATCTAGAAAGTTTTGTTTTCAATGATTCAATGCAGGATTATGATATTATTGCAAAAAGAAAATGTTCATAGACTCTTAATTTAATATATGGATGGAAAAAGGGAAAATGTATCCAAAACTTTTTACTTCTTAAAAATGATAACTTTTCTTATTGTGTAATGTAAGAAGGACTTTAACTGTTTTGCCAGTCAAATTAACTTTAATGATTGCATATCGTAACATTACACTGTGGGAGCCCCCCCCCAAAAAGCAAGGGGCCATAGGTCGGATTCGAACCCTACTGCTGCAGGCAAAAAGCCAACCATGGGGCGCTCCCTGGAAGTCGACATGACCCCAGCTGAGCGTTTTTGAAAAGAAATTTAGAAAACGGTTCACTTACTTTTTTGCTATAATCGCTAAGCCCCCGACGTAAAAATTGATGGTGGTTCTGCGTATGTGTGTTCAGGATTTGGTGTGCGGGGGGTGGGGTTAACCGCAGATCTAGTGCTGATATGTTGCTTCTTTACTGCAGTAAGAATAAATAAATTAAAATTATTTCTCATAAATGTATTCTATTATTGCTTTAAAAAGAATTTGGTATAAAATGTATTACCTTTTTTTTTTTTTTTTGAAAACCTTTGAGACTGGAAGTAGGAAATGGATGAACAGTTTAACCTAATGAAAATAATGTTGTATATTTGTAATCCAGTAGCAGGACTAACACATTCTTTAAATGCAAATGCCCCTTATTACTTAATTGGATTATAAAGATCCAGGGATTAAATACCAAGTATAGAGTTAAAGTAGATTTAGAACACTTTACATTCATTTTGCATTGGTTAAAGTAACTGACATACCATTTTTTCATTGTTCATTAACACCAGACATGTTGGGATAATCTCATATGTTAAAAGTCTGCAAAATGGCCATTTATGGTGGAATGACTCTCAGACTCATCGGCGAGTGGGAACAACATCCTTACTTGTTATTGTCTGAGATGATGTGGTAAATATGGGTTCAAGTCGAAGCTTGTTGGATTGAAGACTCAGTGGCTTGTGCCTTGGAACAGAAATGAGGCGTATCGCATTGTATCCCTGTACATCTAGCAGTGGTGCTTTTTGTTGTCTCCCTGGAAACCATTACTGCGCTGCCACTGGCAGCGGTCCGTCACGGATTCAGGTGGAAATACAAGCATCTTTCTGTGCCAGTGAGAAAGGAAGGCAAATTGGTAATGAAGGGGAGCATTTACAAATGGCTGAAGTCTGCAGGCTTAAGTGTTGATAACCGCGGCTTAGCTCTCCCTTCTCCCCCCAAGCAGCTTTTACTGTGTGGTCTTTCTCTTCAACCTTTTTGTTTGTACACGACAGTATGCAGAAAACTGTGTGTGCACAAAGAGCATGTGGATGATGTGTTTATGACACTTTTGTTTTTATCAATGAATTTTATTCAGTTTTATAATTATTGAATTAAAGTAAATTTTCTTGTCATTGCCATTTTATGCATATTTTGAAACGCTCATTCATACACCCATAAACACATTCTGTTTATTCTTCTACTTAAGAATGGTTACCATGTTATTAATTTGCATAACTTTAAGCAGTTCCGCATGTCTTGCACTAGAGTCCAACCTTGAACCGGTCCCTCCAGTATTTCAACCTTTGATGGAGTGTTGCGGCCCAAAATGCCTGAAATTGCGGCAGCTTTTGTTAAAAAGTTGCTATGTCTTGTTTTTTTTGTTGCAATAAAGTTGTTAGACAGTGAAAATTGCAAAAAAGTTCTTTTTGTTTTTATTCAGGGAGAATGAAACTACTCTGGGCTGAGCAACTTTGTCATTTATTTAATGCAAAGGAGGAAAAACAACCTTCCAACCACTTGTTTAAACAGTCCATGGATGCATATCATTTGTAATCTCCATCATCCACTCACGTATTTGTGTGAACAGCTTTGCTTGCAAGGATCAGTTGATTGACATTGTTCAAGTAGGCACAATTAATGCTCTCAAAGACTTTTAGTGTTTGGTGCTGTTCAATGGTTACTTTTGCATGCTGCACATTATCTAGCTTGATGACGTTCAAAGCATAAGGCATTATAACACTGGGTATATTGTTTTTAACCCTTATGTTGTCATTCTGGTCCCAGAGACCCTAGTGTATTTTTCTGCTATCGTGGCCTCGTCCTCCGGGGTCCAAGAGACCCATCCTGCACTCAAACACATTTCCCACTACCTTCATCTCGTCCTCCGGGGCCTCTGGGACCCGATGGACGAGGCGGGAGTAATGGAACATACATGTAATCGCATACAAATAAAAAAGGGTCTCAGAGTAATGAACCAAATGTTTACAACAACAAAAAAGACAATTTCAGTAATGGGTTACCACTTGATGTTGAGCTAGTACATATTAAATACAATACCATTCCCCATTAAAAATGCCATGATTTATTGTGCCTTTGCTTGAATGCTTATGGGCATCAACTGTTTGATCAAATTTGTCCATTCACAAATGGCTCAAATCCCATTGCTCATCTCCAGTACTTCTAGTAAAGAGAAGATACCCTTGTAATCATGCATATCATAAACAACTTAATTTTCATTAAGCCTGATTACACTTAATGGTAAATTTAATTTAGACGATCCTATGATTAATGTTCTCAGTTGGCTATATTTAAGAGGAGTAGTGGGTAACATATACTGCTCCTAGTTTAGTGAAGGACTACACATAATAAGAACCAGCTTTGGCCAGTTATGCATAACATGTAATAGAGCTGCAGAAGATAGAATTGTAAATCAGTGTTGTGATAAACACAGATTAATGATGCTGTTGTTTTACCTGTTGATTACAAGAATTGTATTCTGTAATTTTAGATTTTGAGGTTTTTATATTGATACTATCCAAGTGAGATAGATTATGGCTAAAAATCAAAATGCACAAAATGTAAATTACAAAAAAAATGTAAGAGGTAAAATTTTGGAATCCTTTTGAGATCAGGGGTTGGCATGCCTTGTGTCATCAATGCAACAAGCTGCTTACAATGCAGAGCTCAAGGCCCCTCTCTTTATTATAAAATAGTGATGTTGTGCTTATACAGTACTGTATGCCCATGTCATTGGGAAAAGTACAAGTAAATATTCTTTTGACATTTGACAAAACTGCACACAAACACGTGCATACACAGACAGATCACACCCCCAACTGCTGTCATTAAATTAATTCATTTTGGATTTCACAAATATGACCTGTGATTGCTGGTTGTCAATGGGGGGGGGGGGTCAGTAGGCAGCTGATACATGAAATGATTGGGAGAGTGCAGCGTGTTCCCATTATCTTGTCCCTTGCATTGTAATTATCACTCCTGCTCTTTCTGCACCACTGCTCGCATCTCTCCTCGCCATTGTAATCATGATTGACTGGTACGGCGGCCAAGCGCAGTCTGAAAAGGCATCAGACACACATCTCATAACTGCCCTGCCATTTGATCTTCTCCTCCTCCGTCGCACTGACTGCTCCTCCAACTCTCCTCCATTTTTTCAGGTTGAAGGGAAGTGGCAGCCAGACGATAAGAAAACATGCTTGTAGATGAGTACAGATTTGACATGCCAGAAGCGTGTTATTCAGTGTTTTCTTATTCGGTAAGATTGAATATAATTACAGTTTATGTTCGACCCATGCATGAATTGATAATTCATGCTTTTAGTAGTCCTTATGGCTGCGCTAAGGTATGTGACATGATGGATACACATAACTGTACTTGCACACATCCAATTCACTACTGGAGAACAAATTTAGAAATGCAAGTGTATGACAAACTTTTAGTAGTGGGGACACTGCTCAGTTTACAGTTTTTTTTTAGAAACACAAATCTTGAGCATACGTTGTTGTGGTGTATCTCCGGTCTTTCTTCATCCTCTAACTTTCTTCTCTGTTCTTGAATGTGCAGTAGCAACCAGAGCCTCTCCCATGATACCTGGCTAGCTAGCTTCTTTACTGTTACCCAACATGCCGTCCGGCGGTGTACATTTGTATATGTAAAATTAGTAGTAGGGCTGCACAATTAATCAAATTTTGATCACGATTTTGACTTCCCGCGATCAAATTTACTAGGGCTGTAATCAACTAAAGAAAATCTTGGTTGACTGAAGTCGTGAAAATTTCGGCTAAAAATTGACTGGGGGGGGGGGAAATGCTAGATTAACTGTACTGTCCTGCAATACTTGTCCTGGTAGGCTATTTGCAGTATATTAAATCGTTTTGGACCTAATTATTTTGCACTGTAATGACTCGTCTGTCGGCTCTGACAGTGCTGCATCAGACAATTCCTTCCGTGATATTATTTTAGCGTTTGGATGGTAGAGGCTTAACATCCAGCGGGGTCTGGGTGTGTCTGGGGAACGCTACCGTCGTTGCGGGTGGGTGCGCCGGTAGTTATAAAACAATTATTAAACTATGAAATATGCCAACTTTGATATGTTCATATAGCCTACTCAAAACAGACAGGGCAACCTAACGCAGACAGGTTAGCTTACCGTTTTTAGGTGATACGCCATGTTTGTAGTCCAGCTGTGATATGCAAACTGTTGCTTGCAAACTTTGCATTTGACTTTTTTTCCGTTATCTATTTTTGTAAAATGCTGCCACACTGGCGATGTCTTCGACATCGTAGAGGAGGACTGACAGTAAATTAAACACTCACAATTAAATAAATATTCAGCAAACCATCAGACGAAGGCTTTCTAGTACTTTCTTCAATCTGTCCCCGGTGGGTTGGGCTAATCCAAAAAAGGTGAAAACAAGGGGGTGTTCTGAAGACAGACTGTTACCTGTGAAACAGGGGTGTTCTGTAAACACCCTCATTAGCAATTAGTGCTTTCCATCCATAGACCGTAACGGTCTATGCTTCCACCTGATGAAATTTAACACGGCAAAAAATCGACCAATCAGAATTTTGGTCGATCCAGAACGTATCGACCAGTCGACTGGGAGGTTACAGCCCTAAAATTTACGTGATCGAGCGATTTTTTTAATTTTTTTAAAAAAAATTTTTTAATTTTTTTTTTTTTTAAATGCGTAATTTCATAGAACGCTCCGGTTTTTTTTGCATAGTGCATCTACCACTCCGTAAACCCCTGTCTGCTCTTGTCAGTTGTTCCCTGCACCGCGCAGCTTAGTTTCTAGATGTAGACAGTCACAGAGGACAGAGTAACAGGAGGAAAATTCAACAGATAGCAGTCGTTATACGTCGGTCTTAAGGTTTACCAGTTTACCAGTAAATGCAAGATTTTGTCACGTCTGTGTTATTCAGACCACAGCAGTGAGCATGCGACCGCAGTGCTAGTTGGTGGCGGTGCTAGTTAGCTTCTGTTAGCTTCTGTTAGCTCACAGGCTCTAGGGCGCGAGTAATATTTTTCCTCTAGGACACACCAGTGCACATAATGTCCTCGCATCCGCTGCAATGTTATATGGATATGGTTTAATTTTGCGTTAGATGACCCATTTCTTCTGTAAGGCTGTGCCTGTGTTTGGATCTCTCCTCTGCTCTCTCTCCTCTTACTCTCCGTGCAGCCCGGCCACACAGCGCCGGTCCACACTTGTGACATTTGTCTACAGTTTTAATTGTTAAATTAACACAGCTGTATATTGTTAAATATGAGCGGCAAACCTGTATTTGTACAAGGGTTTCCGCTGGTAACTCTGCTATCGCGGCCGCCACGGCGAAGAACACACAAGAAGTTATTGAATGCAACTAACTTCCGTTGGTAAAGTAATAGCGTGTAAGACGGAGCTGCTGGACCTGGGCCAGAGATGTGACCCATGGCCAGAATATCATAGTTCATAAAAATGCAGCGCAGTGATGATACAGACATTTCATACACACAACTTGTGTATCCGCCATTCGACCCGTGCTGGACCCGTTCACAATGAGTCAGCCGTCTCTCTGAGCCTATGTGACAATAAAATTTGTTTTGGTTAAAATCAACAAATAATCGTGATCACAATATTGATCAAAATAATCGTGATCATCATTTTGGCCATAATCGTGCAGCCCTAATTATTAGTTAGAAATTGTTTATTACACAACAATTTGTGACTTAGTTACTACCATGAGTGAGAATGGTACGCGGTTAATAGGGCTCCCGTTCTCAATTCTCTCGCAGATTACTTCGGACGTAGCGCCCTCTGCGACAATGCACTGGTATTACAGTATATGAAAAATTCATATCCTACAATTAATATAAACCAGTATACCTGCCCAGCACTAGTCTGATTGATACACCTTTTGAGAGGGAAGTTCATCAGCAGTCACTGAGTGCCATTGATTGAGCTGCCCTCAGCCCCGCAATGTAATGGATTAGATTTATCCCTCTCTGGATAAGGCTTGTGCTCACATGTGTACACCCATGCGTGCATGCATGTATGAATGCACCCATCCACACACGCATGCACACACATTAACAGTAGTGATCTCTGCACATATCGGTGTGCATTTTATACAATTAAGCACCGATGCATCACATTACACACATCTAATCAACACACACTGGCAACCTCTGTGAAAACTTGTGACATTCAGCAGTCATTTAGACAGTTGGGGTCAAAGGCAGCATTTGTCAGCAGCTACATGGCTAGGGAACAAACAAGACAAGGAAATAGTACTTTGATAGATATCAGGACATTTGTCAGGCATCTGTCTGCTTATTTTAGGAGAGAGATGAGTATCATCAAATCCATATTTTGAGGACGGAAAAATGGCTCAAAGTTGATGGAAGATGTCTCTTAAAGTGAGTCACAGCAGCTCAGCTGATGAGTGTTTCTTGAGTATTTCTTGTTTTTGTGGCAAAGCATCCTCAAACAAATATTAATCAAATCGTCGTCAATACATAGTTTCAAGAGTCATTTAAGCATTTGAAGCCATACTATGACATGGGTAAACAGATTGGAAGATGTAAAACACTCGATTAAAGTGGCATTCCACTTCTCTAAATTTTAGAGGCAATGCATCATGAATGTGTCCAACCAAAGTAGAGCATAGTTGAACAGAGAACTAATTAGTCTAATCTTTTTGCCAGAAGGTTTACCTATAATGGTTATAATCTACAGACTGTAATATGATTCAGAAAACACTTAGTGGCAATCCATCTTCCCCATGCCTCAAGGAAATGGTGTGTTTGTGTGTATCCATTCATAGGTCTGAATTTGCACACCCATTGTAACTACCATTGTTTGTTGAAAACTGCAGAACTATACTTTCAAAACTCTTTATAAAAGATTGTTTATTAATGAGCAGTGTGTATGTGTTATGAAGTGTTGCATTTGAGCAATAACTGAAATATATTCATGCTTTTATAAATGAACTTATCCATCATAAATATTTTACTAGTAAAATGACTGCCATGCTTGTTTAACTAAAATGTCAAACAATACATTTAACTTAACAATGATCTTTAAAGGGATACTCAATGTTTTAGAATACAGATGGCTGTGGTCAAAGTTGTAGTTACTGGTTCAGAACCTTGATGGACCTTGCTAATGAGTCTGTGTGGCTGAAGCATCTGTTTGGATATCTAATGGAGCTCGCCATGTGGAGAATGTCATCCACCGTCTGGCCTCTGGCCATAGTCAAGTTTCTACCGGCCGGATTAACATTATAATTAGTCTACAATCAAGGCATCCTGAGAGGTTTAGTTTAAATTGTGCTGACCTTGACCTATCAGTCGTACAGTTTAATTGTTCATGGAAGTTTTGTGTTATACTTTATACCTGCTAACGTGTCACATTTGGCAACAATCTCCATTTTCAGTGTCATCAGTCGATGGGCCCTATCTTGCACTGCGGCACAGAGACCATCGCAAGTGTCTTTGCCATTTTTAATTATTTTAATTTCCCGTCCTGCATCCACGTCATTTAAATAGCAAATTCACCTGCACCCATCTTTGCGCCCATCGGCGTGCTGGGCTTATGGGGAGGTGTGTCAAACTGAATTTTTGTCATATTGCTATCTTGCGGCAGCAGAAAGTGATCGCGCCATTGACCAACAAAAACATGGTCTAAAGTCAATAACGCAGCATTTCATTGTTATTTTGACAGCGCATTAATAAAATATGCCTAGGGTTATGCACAGTGTGCGCACACTATACTTGTTCCACACACACACACGGGAAAGCACAGCAGCACACACACGCAGGAGATTAAAAATAAAAATATTACGGTGCAAATCTGCCATCCTAATAACCATGCACCAAGGAACAAATGCGCCTGGCTTTAAAGGGAATGAGAGATAACACTTTTGTTTTTGTTGCATGTTACGCCCAAAACACACGTATGATTAATGATGACACTTAGTATAACCCTTTTGAACCCTGTGGCTGTATACTGCTCTCCATCAGAGATGGAAAACCAAAAGTACGACAGAAATACATGTAGCACAAGCACGCCACTTCTACCACAGCATGCACACAGCTGAGTGTGTCATTATAATTATCTGACCCTTACTGCTGAAGCCACACTGCTCATCTCGAAAAAGTGATGGATGGGTTCTTCAGAGCTCTGTGTTTGAGCTTGAACCATTGACTGTAACTGTCACATCACAGGAACTAATAAACATAACGTAGCAATATTAATGCATATTTAAACTTTATACTACCTACATTTAAAATATTTGGCCCCGGAAAAATTACGTGGTGACACCAATGCAGTTACCTGAACAGAGAGAGACACCTTTTGATTACAGCCACGACACTGCGTACCTCCCTGTCACTTTTACGGCCCCGTCGGTGCAGACTCTAAAGCAGCGGTCCCAGAGCAGCCCATTCCCAATTATTTAGATAAACAGTGAGGAAAATAAGTATTTGAACACCCTGCTATTTTGCAAGTTCTCCCACTTAGAAATCATGGACGGGTCTGAAATTGTCATCGTAGGTGCATGTCCACTGTGAGAGACATAATCTAAAAAAACAATCCAGAAATCACAATGTATGATTTTTTAACTATTTATTTGTATGATACAGCTGCAAATAAGTATTTGAACACCTGTCTATCAGTTAGAATTCTGACCCTCAAAGACCTGTTAGTCTGCCTTCAAAATGTCCACCTCCACTCCATTTATTATCCTAAATTAGATACACCTGTTTGAGGTCGTTAATTGCATAAAGACACCTGTCCACCCCATACAATCCGCAGCACATGTCAAGGCCCGTCTTAAGTTTGCCAATGACCATTTGGATGATCCAGAGGAGTCATGGGAGAAATTCATGTGGTCAGATGAGACCAAAATAGAACTTTTTTTCATAATTCAACTAACCGTGTTTGGAGGAAGAAGAATGATGAGTACCATCCCAAGAACACCATCCCTACTGTGAAGCATGGGGGGTAGCATCATGCTTTGGGGGTGTTTTTCTGCACACGGGACAGGGCGACTGCGCTGTATTAAGGAGAGGATGACTGGGGCCATGTATTGCGAGATTTTGGGGAACAACCTCCTTCCCTCAGTTAAAGCATTGAAGATGGGTCGAGGCTGGGTCTTCCAACATGACAATGACCCGAAGCACACAGCCAGGATAACCAAGGAGTGGCTCTGGAAGAAGCATATCAAGGTTCTGGCGTGGCCTAGGCAATCTCCAGACCTAAACCCAATAGAGAATCTTTGGAGGGAGCTCAAACTCAAAAGACTGATCTAGAGAAGATCTGTGTGGAGGAGTGGGCCTAAAGGATTATTAGGAACACCTGTTCAATTTCTCATTAATGCAATTATCTAATCAACCAATCACATGGCAGTTGCTTCAATGCATTTAGGGGTGTGGTCCTGGTCAAGACAATCTCCTGAACTCCAAACTGAATGTCAGAATGGGAAAGAAAGGTGATTTAAGCAATTTTGAGCGTGGCATGGTTGTTGGTGCCAGATGGGCCGGTCTGAGTATTTCACAATCTGCTCAGTTACTGGGATTTTCACGCACAACCATTTCTAGGGTTTACAAAGAATGGTGTGAAAAAGGAAAAACATCCAGTATGCGGCAGTCCTGTGGGCAAAAATGCCTTGTTGATGCTAGAGGTCAGAGGAGAATGGGCCGGCAGAGCGTGTTGCGGGGCCATGGCAACAGCTGCAACCTTGATTTTGGAGCCTCCCTGATCCAAGGAAACATGCTGGGGGAAAAAAGAACATAAGGACTCCGGGGAATGACTCCCCAGAGCTAGGTTAGTAACAAGCATTTCTGGGACATGGATGCACATAATTGGAAAGATGGAAAGATAGGAGAGAGGAACTAGGTGTGTCACAGGAAGTCCCAGCTGTCTAAAACTATTACAGCATAACCAGGAGAGACAGTGTAAAGAGAGGAGCCTGGTCAGGCTACAACTCTCCCCAAACCCTCCCTTGGTTAGGGTAGGGGGGAGAGACACTTAGGGTTAAGGTCAGGAGGGTCAGGGTTAAGGTCAGGAAGGTAAAAGTGGGGGATAGGATACAGACCCCGGTTAGGGTAGGGGGAGAGAAAGTTAGGGTTAAGATCAAGATGGTCAAAGTGGGGGATGGGATACAAACCCTGGTTAGGGTAGGGCAGTGCTTCTCCATTATTTTCTGCTACGCCCCACCTAGCAAGAAGAAAACTATTCGCGCCCCCCTCCTCTGCTATGGTGTGGGGCTTTTTGCACTGCGCAATTTGGTACGCCACCTTATATGATGCTAACAGCGCTCGATGGTTTACTGAAGTAGCCTTCACAAAGCGGGATGACTGTTGGCAATATTCAGCACGTTTTCGCTCAAAAAACTCTAGCGGCTTATCGGCGTGATTGGGGTGTAACGTATTTAAGTGACGCGCTTTATTTGGCTTCATGCTGTCCGCTGCGAGCATTTGTAGACACAGCAAACACACCGGTCTTTCCTCTTCTCCAACTGTAGTCACAGTGAAGCCAAGCGCTAAATACGCTTCGTCGTATTTCCTCGTCTTAGCTTTCGGGTGACTTTCTTTTGTCTCATTATCTTTGTCTCTCTCCGCTTTTCTTTTCATCCCTGTTAAGAACTTTTTCATGTTGGGGGTTGTTATGTTGAATAACGAGGCTACAGACAGAACGCAGTCGGAGCTTTCTGTTGACACTGCTAACCAAGGCAAACCTGTTGTCTTGTAAGTCGTAAAATGTTGCACTGTCGCAAACGTGACAGAAGTAACAATGAGAGCGCCACTGTCGCCTACTGTAGTGGATGTGCAATTACACTTTATACTAGTACGGCCAAAAAAAAAGCCTGTTCCCCAGGTATCGCGCACCCCACCAGGTATCGCACCGCGCCCCACTATTTGAGAAGCACTGGGATAGGGGGACAGAAAATTAGGGTTAGAGTCAGGAAGGTTAGAGAGGGGGATGGGATACAAACCCTGGTTAGGGTAGGGCATATTATTATATATGCCCTAACTATAAGCTTTATCAAAAAGGATAGTCTTAAGCCTAC